>JABACO010000015.1:5389694-5458987 GCA_013339895.1 Ephydatia muelleri
GGGGGGGGGGGGGGGGTGGGTGTATCAACAGCTTCGGACATTCCACACGTCTGTGTAAACACTCCTAGGTATTTCAGTTTTCTTCCTATACATATGAACATCCCTTTGACAGGTAGACTTGGTAAATAATTACCATGTTTACCCTGAGCCCATGAGTCTTGGGGTACATGCATGGACAGAAAAGCATAGCATGTCTGCCCATTTTCTGTTGCAGCATGGATGCTTTTCATGGTAGAACACAGCAGGAGCAGAAGAAAATAAGGTTGGAGCAGAGACAGGAAAAGTTGAGGCAGCTGTTTTTCCAGGAAACAGAGCTCTATGAAGTAGGTTAGGATCCTGGCACAGATGCAATGTGTGATATTTGGGTAGCACCATCCATCCATTATCTTTTCTGTGTAGGAGGTGTAGCTAACTATAGGGAGAGGTTTACTGAGGAGGAGGGTGTGTTGACTTGTGATTGTGACCGCGAAGATGTCTCATTGAACGAAAATGATTTTCACTCAGGCTGAACTAAGAGAGCTGTCCAGTGACAAGTGGACTTCTATGAAAGAAAGGTTTGCTGCGCCATAAGGCTTCTGAGGTCATGCTTTCCTCTGCAGAGCTGAAGGACTGAAGTCTCAGAGGGAACAGGAAAGAAAGAAGGTGTGGCATGTGTACGCTGGCATGGGAATGTTCCTTCTGATGGGTACTTCTCAAGGGGATTAATTGTCCATATGTGACCAGAGGAGTGTTATGGGGGAGGACTATTGACTAGTGAAACTAGAAGGGCCATTTAACCCTTTAGACAGCTCAACCAGCAGTGTACACTGTACTTCCATCATCTCCTCTTCTTTCGTCCAACTGTTTCACCGCCCATGATTAGGTTTCGGAAGAGAAGTTGCACGAACACAAGAGGCTAAACTGTCGTGAGCTGAGAGAGCTGCAGTCAAAGGAGATGGAGCAAGCCATGCACAGGGACTGGGAGGAACAAGTCAGGCACAAAGAAGAGGTGTGTAATTGAAATTAGCATAGGACATGCATTAGGGTTGGTGGAGTGTCTGCTCTAAACTATATTCATTAATTGACAGGTACTTGAAGCAGCCAGAAGGGAAAAGGCACTGTAAGACATCTTGTATGGTGTGTGTGTGTGTGCACAGGTCGTTAAGAGGTTGGTATTCATTAGGTATGAAGAAAGGCTGGAGGCTGAACGACTAGCAGCTCTTCAACTTGAGCAAGAAATGGCAGTGAAGCAAAAGCTGTACATTGCTTACCTGTAGCGTGAAGGACAGATTCTGATAAAATAAATATTGTGCCCCAGTCAGGGAAGGATTCACAGTGAAGTGCTTCAGAAGCAGATTGAAGAGCTCAGAGCAAGAGAGGAAGAAGTAAGACTCTGTAACTAACCTGCACGCGTGTGAGCACTTATTTCTAATTGCCATCTCCCCCCCCCCCCCCCGGTCTTAGGCAGCCCTATGGGAACATCGCCAGGCACAGCTGTTCAAGGAGCAGGCTGCACTGGAGGAAGCTGTGAGTACCTGTTGGTGTGTTGCCAGATCTCCCATCACATGTGTCTCACTCCTCAGAGAGAGGAGAGGAGGAAGCTTGAGGCTGAACAGCAAAGGGTGGAGCTGAGGTAATGTTGTCATGGCTACCAGGCAGCAAATGTCAGGTTGCATCACTTGATCGTAGTCGTGTTCTCAAGAGACAGTACAAGGCCCAGCTGAGAAGGAAGTCTCAGCAAATTCAAGAGTCACTGGTAGTTTGCCTCTGTGTGTGTGTGTTGTGGGTGTGTGTGTGTGTGTGTGGGTGTGTGTTGTGTGTGTGTGTGTGTGTGTGTGTTTGGTGGGTGTGTGTGTGTGTGTGTGTGTGTGTGTGTGTGTGTGTGTGTGTGTGTGTGTGTGTGAAAATGTGTACATTTCATTGCACCAATGCCTTGGCAGGAGTTGGATCTCAAGATTCTGGAAGATTTGGCTGAGAAGGCAAGAGTTCGAGCATGATTAGGAGATAGTGTCTTGACTCATCCCTCTCCCTCCTCCTTATGGCCTTGATGACAGGAGAGGGAACAGCAGGAGCTGCAGACTGCTCGAAGGATAAGGCCAGGGATGATATGGAGGAGATGAGGAAGGTGTGTGTGTAGGAGGAGTACAGGCATTGTGTACTTCTTTGAATGTGAAAGAGTTTTGTGCACTCATGCTCCAATATTGAAATATGCTATTTATTGTATTCCATCAGCATACAGTACCTATGTTTAGTAAATTGATATTTTTTGTGCCATTGTGTTATGCATCTGCCAATGTTTAGGTAAGACCACCTCAATGCTGAATTATTCAATGCATTTATTGAAGGTTTTCATCGATACAGAATGCATTAATTAAAATGTTGATGAGGTACTTTTGTCTGCTCCACCACAATCAAGATAATAATGACATGGTGTATGATTTATTCATGCGTTGATGTTTATTACATGTAAAGTTTTCAGTTTTGTAGCGTACTTGTGTGTATATTTTATTGTTCATAGCTTGTTGAGCAACAGTTGAAACTTGAGAAAGAGAAGGAAGCAGAGATGGATGTGCTCTACCAGTGAGTGGGAAGCCATCTGAAGTAGTAGTCCTTTTCACTGCAGTCCTCTTGTGTCAGGGAGGAGGCAGCCAGAATGTGGGAGAAGAGGGAGGCTGAGTGGAGGAGGGAGACCTCTGCAAGGCAGAAGCTAATGAATGAGGTACGAGCAAATACCGTACGTTGGGAAATTGGCACGTTAATTTAAAATGTCATCCTTTTAGTGAGAGGCGCAATAGACCCTTCCCTTTAAGAACTCCGGACGTGACATCACTCATTAACGTATACTTAACCCAATTCGTGAAGTACATTGATTAGTGATGTCACATCCGGAGTTCTTCTTAAAGGGAAGGGTCTATTGTTACTGCCATGCGATTTACGTTTGTTGGTATATGTGGAAATTTCATGCATGAATTTATTTTAATATGGAATATCCCAATATGCGATAGCTGTTTCAGAAAGGGAAGGTATCTTTGTATGAGTGGGTGCATGTTGTTCTGGGCCACAAACCTGGAAGTCCTCTGTGCAGCTCTAGGTCTTATTTTATGTGTGCTTGATTGCTGTACTTTAGGTTCTACAGGAGCGTGAACAACAGATTGAAGACCGATTGGATGTTGCAAAAAGCAAGCAAGTAAGAACTGTTCTACCTTGTAATGTGCTGGTGCTTAATCACTTGGAAGATTCAAAATTGAATTATAAGTCCCTTCATTGTAATCAAATTGTTGCATATTACATTTATAAAACTTTGGCATTATATTGATACCTAATTTGGAATAGATTATATTGTAACTATGTTATAGAGGTCTCTGATTTCTTTATCTATTTGCACAATAAGCTAAGTGCTCATACATGCAAGCTGTTCCATACACGTGTATTGCTAAATACCCTGATTTTGCTTAGTGAGATACAAATTGTGTACTTGCCAAGGGCATGCAAGTGACAGAGCACAGATGTACTAGGTTGAATTCCAGTCCAGTAAATAAACACAAAAAAAAGCATTGAAGCACTCAGGAGAAAAAACGCAGTTGAAATGGAAGCTCTCTATGTGCCTGAAATGGTACATGTTCTGTTGCTGTTTAATTGTCACTATGAGCAAGAACAGCACAGTCTAAGCAATAAGTGCAAATACCCTAATATGAGGCAACATATTGTCAGATAGTTCAATCACACATTACACTGTAAGCAACGGTTGTTGCTTTGGAGTGAATCGCATCATCTAGAGTGTTAGATCTAGTGTGTAGACCTATTTATTGATGCATTGTTGGAGTTAAGTTCATTAAGCACCCAGCAGTGTGGTCTTATGTAATCAGTTCAAGTGACACTGTGAACTGAGTATATGGTATATTGAATAGTTTACCATGATTACTTCAACAGCTTGAGACAATTCAACTTCGTGAAGAACTGTTACGTGAGATGGAGATATTTAGTAAAATGGAAGCAGAGAGCAAAACTAGACGAGAACAGAGAGAACGTGAGAGACAAGAAGAACTGCAGGCGCAGGTGTGTGTGGGCATGTGTCAATGTATTCCTGTTCCTATCAGTAGTCTTCTATCATTCTAGATTACTGAACGGAGAGAAGGGCAGAGGGAAGCACAGCTGAGACATGAGAGGGGAATTAGAAGAACAGAGGTGGGTATTATGTGGCGTGGAAGTGTTCAGCAGTGGATTGTGTGTTGTAGGCTAGCTGAGGAGGAGCACAGACTGTTCTTGAAGAGGGGAACAAGAGCAAATCCTTGCTAAAGGATACAAACCACAGGTAATGTTCCTGTGTTCTGTATTTACCAACAAGCATAAGATTTGAATTTTTTTTTGATGGTTATAATGGTGTAGCTATTTAAAAGTCGGAAATGAATAAGTTCTTGCCCCTTGTTGTGATGATCATCACTATTAATTAACCATTGAAAATCCATTGTTTAGAGCTTAATAAATTCCCTGCCTCTTGGGTAAGCAAAATGCAACAACTCAGCGAATGAATTCAAATCATTAGATAGATGTCAATTTAACTGTAATAGTGTGGTTATTTCATCCATTTCCCTTTTAGTTTGTCAAACAGAGACATGTATGGAACTGAACACAAGCTGATGCTGTCGTATATGACCTTGCACTGCTGTGCCTTCTGTTCCTCATACCACTGCTTGTTCGATTACCTATATGTCTGTGATCCATGTACTGTACTTGGCAAATGTGTCTAAGTGTGCACATTTACTAAACAGGCTAAATCCAGACTGCATTTCATAAACAATATTGGATTGTGCTCATGGCATTGTTGTGGAAGTACTATTGTCATTGTACTATTGTACTATTGTAGCACAGCATTCAGCTTTATTCTTATTTTAAAGCAATGGTGGAATAACTCCTCCCATGCAGGCCAGGTTGGACAACCTATTAATGTAGGATCCGCCCTCACGAGAGCGAATAGTTTGCAGAGAATGCTGCAATATGGGTCAGAATGATCAGTTACACTCGGTATGAAATGCACTGTGACTCAGGGGGCGGGCACATTCTACTAGTTATAAATGCTTATGCAAGGGAAATCCCCGTATTGCATCGCCCATGGCAGCGTTTGCTGGCACTGTACACGTCGTACCTTGCGTCATATGGGAATGGATGAGGGACGACGGAGAATATTCTCCGTACGACCCGATGTCCTCGGAAGCGATTGAGGGAGCGTATGCAGCCAGCTGTCTACAGCACCAGCTAAAGGACTACACTATATCGTTTGCCGACATGACTCAAACCCGCTTGAGTACTGGTGAGTCGAAATGAGGTACACACCTCACCCGTACACATTCGAAGCACGAGGCACGGAGCCATAGATGTCACGAGGGCGTCAATGTGAGCACAACGCCCACACACTTATAAAAGTCAGTACTTGCAAACTGAGATAATAGATTTGTTGCGTGTACATCTTGGGCGCATATAAATAAAAACCAGACGTTTCTACTTCATTTGTTATCGAGCGAGATACGTATGTACATGTAGGAAAACAAATGGGGAAGGTGTGGCTTACAGCCGCCACGCCCTTGCACTATTTGAAGGTCTGAATTCGTCCCAAGCCCCACCCCCTCCCCCATCCCGTAATGTGGAGCTGCATCATAACATTGTCAAATAAATTAACTGGACCTACATCTAGTCTGAATTCAAAATGTCCTCTCTGCATTGTGTATTAGGTGGCATCCGTTTCATCAGAAGGTCTCTGCTCAACCTTCCCTCATCTCCGGATATCTTTGGATACTGGCAGTGGGAGGAAGTGGCCTCGAAAGGCAGGTTTGCTCTCTACTCCATTCTCGCCTCGGTGGACATTGAGCGAGGATATATGACTGCACCCAGCGGAAGTGTGGATCTCTCAAAGGGTCCCTCTGGCATCCCTTACACAGTGGAGTTTAGCGCCATGGTCCAAGTGAGGCACGGGTTTAAAACTCAGAGACACGTGCAGAGGGTGGGGCTGACCCACCCCCTCCAGTATCACCTACGGCAGCAGCAGGGGAACGCCTACCATGCGACCACACCTACTACCCCTTGTGCACGTAATGGAGTCTCTCTGGCCACACCTCACACTGCACTGTCTTGCACCGGTGCAGCAAATATCATGACATCATCACTTGCATCACCATTTGTTTGTATGCCATCGCAATTTACCAGTACACTTCCAACATGCACAAATGTGTCTGCAAAAACTGGTGCTGGTAAGAAAAAAAAAAGCCAAAGCTACATCTGGTAATTGCACTTGGCGATTAGCTAATGGTCCTGTAACATTGCAGACTTGTTTTGCTATTGTGCCAATGCAGTTTAAAAGGTTACCTCTACAGCTGGCTTAACTATTTAACTATTCATAAGGTCCTTACCATTTATACGAGTCAACATAATAACTTACGGTTATTTCTAAGAGGGTACTAGCTTGTATACAAGTTGACAGTTTAGAGGCAATGTTTAGTTTAAGAGAGCTCTAGTTCAAAGATGAGATAGCGCATGGCTGCGTGAATTCGCCTAGGAGCATTTATACTCAAGTCTCTGTCCCTCAGGCTATGGAACTGCATTTATATGATACATACCAGCATAACAAATGTAGTTGAGAATACGCACATCTTCCATTGGTACATAGTTATTGCTGTTATTTTCGGTTTCACTTCCAGCAGGCATTACTGGAGACCCACTGGTCGATCAGTACATTGCTGTGGTGCCCACGCTCAAACCTGGAGAGGACGATGTATGAGTCCGCTTGGAAACTGTTGATATTCATTGATACCGTTTTCCCCCTCCTCCCCAGTCCTGTCCAGTGTGCCTCAACCAATTATCGGAGCCTTCAGATTTGGACCATGTGGTCCCGTTAGTTCAGATACCCTATGCGAGGCCAATCAGCGTGTGTCTTCTGAAGAAATGTAATCACATGCTTCATCGCAGCTGTCTGATCAGTGTCAAGAGGCATGCAAAGGTAGTGCCTGTGTGTGCTTGGTCTGAGGTGTGCATATGTGTGTGTTTTGTGTGCCAATGTTCCAATGTTGTGTTGTGTGTGTGTATGTGTGTGTGTGTGCGTATGTGTGTGTGTGTGTGGTGGTAAGAAGTTTTAGGTGGATGAATCAAACATTCATTATTCACTTGAACACTAATCAAAACTATAAATGATGAAGCAAATATTAATGTATAATTTTTGGCAAATCACCTTGCAATGAGCAACACTCCATTTTCATGACCGTTGCAAGATGCTCTGCCATTGTGTTGTGGTTTGTGCACATCACTACAACTACCCTATTGGTTCCATTCACTATACATTGTCAGGTTGTATTACATAACACTTCGATGTGCACATATTGTACTGTACATATTCATATTCTACAAGATTTTGACCCTACAGTAATAAATTTATGTATATAGCATCTGATTCACACCACTACCATTTCTCTGTGTGAAAATATAAACTGCATTTCGGTGTCTTGCACAAGCACAGTGCCGTTCAATGATCTGTGGGGTTCACAACCGCCACATCTTCAGGTAGGAGCATTCAAATCGCTTCAAATTTGGTGTAGGATCCTGTGGCTGTTGATTTGTTCTGTTCATTAATTGTTACCTTTTCTGTTACGGAGATACCGCTGTGCAAAGTTAATGCACATTTTTAAGCCCCAGGGGTATCGGACCTCATAACGTTGACACCACGCTAATGCAAGACACCAAACTATACTAACGTATAGAGCAATGGGTGGTATATATAGTGTTGCAAATATAAAGTCCATAGTTGTTACCATTTGGAAGATATAGCGATGTGAATTGGATGCTATAATTATAAATTCACAAGGGTCAAAATCTCGTGGAATGTTCCATATGATGAAAAATACCGACTATATCACTTAACTTTCCCCACTTCCTATACCCTGGCCTCCCCCCATCCCACCATTTTTGTGCTACTTTGTGAGTACAAGGGTTTGTATTTACTGCAGGACGGTTTCCAGTGTCCACTGTGCAAGAAGACCTATGGCATCAAGACAGGCGACATGCCCAACGGGACGATGACTGTAGACAAAAAGAGCTATTCGCTTCCCGGCTATGAAAGTTATGGCACCTTCGAGATAACCTATGACTTCAAGGCTGGAAACCATGTGAGTTCATGTATGAAGGGGTGGGTAAGGGACGGGGGGGGGGGGGGGGGGGGGGTGAGGAGGTGAGGGGAGGGTGAGGGAAGGGTGAGGGGAGGGTGAGGGAAGGGTGAGGGAAGGGTGAGGGAAGGGTGAGGGAAGGGTGAGGGGGTGAGGGAAGGTGAGGGAAGGATGAGGGAGGGGTGAGGGAAGGGTGAGGGGAGGGTGAGGGGAAGGTGAGGGAAGGGTGAGGGAAGGGTGAGGGGAAGGGTGAGGAAGGGTGAGGGAGGGTGAGGGTGAGGGAAGGGTGAGGGAAGGATGAGGGGAGGGTGAGGGAAGGGTTGAGGGGAGGGTGAGGGGAAGGTGAGGGAAGGGTGAGGGGAAGGGTGAGGGGAGGGTGAGGGAAGGGTGAGGGAAGGGTGAGGGAAGGATGAGGGAAGGGTGAGGGAAGGTGAATTCGATGCAATGATCAAGTCTGGTGGCTGTGCCACTATGCATAGTAGCTGTGTACAGCATAGTAGCCTGTGTACATGCATAGTAGCCGTGTGTACATGCATAGTAGCCTGTGTGTACTGATAGTGCCTGTGTACATGCATAGATGTGTCATGCATAGTGCCTGTACATGCTATAGTAGCTGTGTACAGCAGTAGCCTGTCTAAGTAGTAGCCTGTGTAATGCATAGTAGCCTGTTAATATATGTGTGTGTGTGTGCATAGCAGCCGAGTGCATGTGTGTGTGGAGTTGTGATGTTTATAGGGAGTGCAGTAACTGCACAATGACGACTTGTGTCATCTTCATATGGCCACCATTCCAGAATGGAAGAAAATACCATGCCAGTGGCTTCCCAAGAAGATGCTACCTTCCACAGTGTCCACAAGGATCACAGGTAGGTCCCTGCGTCAGCTCTCCACGAGTGCAGTGAGGTCCCTTACATATATATACATACATGTGTGTGCATGTGTGCACAAGTGTGCATGTGTCTAGTTGTATGTCCCATACATGATCACATGACTCACCCATTAGTGTTGTGTGTAATTGGTGCACACCTATGCTCCTATGTTATCTGTTGAATTCTAATGACATCACTGGAGTCACACTAATAATAATGCTAGTAACAGTTCAGTTATTAATATTCAAATCTCGATTACAAATCCCTCTAACAATCAAATTGTTGTCTTCTGTGATTTTTTTTTTTTGAAAAATGGGTCTTTGTTTCCGTGTGTGTTTGTGTGTGTGTGTATGTGTGTGTGTATGTGTGTATGTGTTGTGTGTGTGTGTGTGTGTGTGTGTGTGTGTGTGTGTGTGTGTGTGTGTGTGTGTGTGTGTGTGTGTGTGTGTGTGTGTGTGTGTGTGTGTGTGGCAATCTCCCAGACAACAGCCGTTCCTTCCCTCACAGGTATTGAAACTTCTGACGGTGGCATGGGACAGGAAGCTCACCTTCACTATCTCCACCTCCGTCAGCACCGGTCTATCCGAAACCGTTGTGTGGAATGAGATTCACCACAAGACCAGCATCACAAACCACGGTGGCCATGGCTACCCTGATCCCAACTACCTGGACAACGTGACGGCTGAGCTGGCAGCCCAGGGGGTGACACTTGAGGAGGGAGAGAGCAGTGGGAGTGGGGGAGGGTCATCTGATGACAGTGACCTGTAGCTAGCTTTGCTCAACTGTTGGGGGAGGCACACATATATGTGTGTATATATTTGTATAAGTGTATGTGTGCATACAGTATGTTTCTAATGTCTGTCTTTCAAACCACTCTTTGAGAAACTTTATTTAACACAACAAGCTTTATTCCCGTCTGTGCGGTAGGTTGAATGATTTGGGGCTGGGGACTGGCGTGGTCCCAACACTGAAGAGCTATATGTATTTTGGCTTGTCAGCCTCAGCAGCATAGTTCGTTACATGTATCCCATACGGATTTGAAGTGCGTGAATTTATTGTGCATAAATAAATTCATTGTAATTGTAATTTAAGAAGTTGATTTATCAACCGAGTTCGCCAATTAATGAATTATCGTATCATCGTCATTGCATTGTCCTGTTAGCTGAAGATGGATGCGCTCTCTAGACTAGTTGAGTACATTTCTAGTTGTTCATCGCTTTATGCAGTCGCACTATTGGCAATGCTTGCCGCGACTATCTGGTTCTTTTTGGAATATCATAAAAAACCCCAGTAAGTTGATGGGCACTGATTAGAAACACACACGTGTATACAACATCTTTAACGTGCATTTTTGTTGTTGATAGGACAAAGACAGTAGTAGTGCTGAGGTTGACGTGCCAGAAGAGAGGCACCAAAACCCAAAATTCCATCTAAATATATACTACGGTTCTCAGACGGGCATTGGAAAGGTGATGACCTCATACTAGATTCGTGTACTCACTTGTTTCTCTTTTGCAGAGGTGTGCAGAGAAGCTTGCAACGCATGCGCAGAGTGTTGGCATAGAGTGTACTATTCGAGCTGTTGGAGATATTGACCCGAGGAAACCTTGACACGACAGGTGCGTCCTAGGTCTGATACTACTTCCGCCGCTCGGGGGAAAGAAAGGGGGCGTGCTTGCACACGGTGTATGCACAATTCGATCCACTCTGATCAGTACATTTTGTAGAAATAAAGTTGAGTACTAAATAAAATCCGTCATTTGTTTCGTAATATTTAATTACTCCTGTGTTACATTGATTACGTAATTCGTATTTTAGCGACCATCAGGATTCGTAATTACTCAGTATATGGGATCGTTTCCACAAAAAGGGACCTAGCGCATAGATTATAAAATATTTTGGTCCCACTCAGGCTGACCTTTGATGCCATTATTTTGTATTGTACTTATAATTGTGTTATTGTGTATTTTTTAATAGTGATAAATGAACATAGTAATGACCCAAAGTGCACTAAGCATAGGGGGTGGTCATGAATCAGTCTGGCTTCAGTACGCGGAATAGAAATGTAATGCTTGTTGAGATGTATGGCTAATTCAAATTCAGCCCCTTACAACTTCATGACAGATACTTCGATTTTCAGTGTGTAAGAAGCAATGTGTAGAGGACATTTCAGACTTCTAGAAAATTTGAAATCTTGAAAAAACATGCGCTAGGTACCTTTTCATGGAAATGATCCCAAATGGACATAAACGATGTACAGTAAAATGATGAAATAAAGGAAAATAGGAGTTAGTTAGGCAGTGTTGCTAAAGTGCTTAAATTTTGATGGCTGTGATGTAAGTGTGTCCATAGCGCGTCATGCAATTTGCAAGAATTTCTGGCAACTGGTGCTCATCTTCGTCTCCAATACTACTTGCTTGCACTGCCAACCTAGCCCTCTTCAGCATCAAATTCAGCAATCTTCCTGTCCATCGTCCACTGTTACTGTGTTCTTCATCTGACGACTCTTCCACTTTTAATTTTTTGTCATTTTCACTTGCATCCTGGCCGTTCTTGTATTGCCTGGTCAAGCAAACCTTGTACAATGACCGCTCTTGTATAGCCTGGTCAAGCAAGCCTCCTGCAATGACCGCTCTTGTATTGCCTGGTCAAGCAAGCCTCCTGCAATGGCTGCTCTTGTATTTCCTGGTCAAGCAAACCTCCTGCAATGACAGCTCTTGTATTTCCTGGTCAAGCAAGCCTCCTGCAATGGTCGCTTCTGTATTGCCTGGTCAAGCAAGCCTCGTACAATGGCTGCTCTTGTATTTCCTGGTCAAACAAGCCTCCTGCAATGGTCGCTCTTGTATTGCCTGGTCAAGCAAGCCTCCAGCAATGACCGCTCTTGTATTGCCTGGTCAAACAAGCCTCCTGCAATGGTCGCTCTTGTGTTGCCTGGTCAAGCAAGCCTCCTGCAATGGCTGCTCCTGTATTGCCTGGTCAAGCAAGCCTCCTGCAATGGTCGCTTCTGTATTGCCTGGTCAAGCAAGCCTCCAGCAATGGCTGCTCTTGTATTGCCTGGTCAAGCACCTGCAATGACCACTCTTGTATTTCCTGGTCACGCAAGCCTCATACAGTGGCCGCTCTTGTATTGCCTGGTCAAGCAAACCTCCAATGACTGCTCTTGTATTGCCTGGTTAAGCAAGCCTCCAGCAATGGATAAGTGTGAAAGGGACTGTAGTGTATGACGATTGCTTGGCGTTTTTGATGAGTGCATATGGCATAGACACTGGACTTGGGGGGGTAGTAGCCTGTTAAGTTTTCGGTTTTTTGTCGTTTCCAGTCATTTAATAAGTTGCATCTATATATGTGTGTTGAAAACATTGCATGTACCATGTCCTAACTTGATTGGTATACAATTTAAATGTACTGGTATTGCTAAAAAATATCACATTTACTTTATTCCGTGGTATTCCTTGTTCAATTTTCATGGCTAGACCTTCACTAGGTAGGACGTGTAGTGTGATTCCAGCTTCCTTTCATAGTTTACTTTTAGCATCCTTGTCTAGGTGCTTTATTTCTTCACCAAGTAGAGCACATATCTCGTCACCATTGAGCATGTGCAGTACTTGTTTAGCTTGTTGATGGTGACTTTTTTTTTTTGCTGGGCCCTGACCTCTAGTATGGACATGTACTAGAGTCATTGGCTGTAATAGGAAAAGTATTATACTAGTAAGTAGAGTAAACTGTTACATACTTACTCTACCACTTGTAGATATATCTTAATGACATTCGGTTCAGGACTTTTTGAAAGCATCTTTTTTATTGCAGACGCTGCTATCTTCATATCACTGTCTCACTTGTTACAGACTAATGAGCTACACTTATGCATGTGAAGGATATGCTCCAGCTGGCATGTCTTTGCTGCAGACATTACAACACAGCATTCAGTATATCACTTAAGATAATATCAGGTGCTGGTTGTAGAGTAGAAGGCATTAAACTGGTTGAACAACAAGGATACTCAACCTTTGCAGTTGCCTTCACCCAACCTATCACACGCTCTGCACAGACCACATTCTGGCATCGCAATTCTGCTGGCTTGTAAATAACTCCAAGGCAGATTGGGTACTGAAGGCGATTTGCTGCTGAGAAGGGTGAAGTGGAAGCTAGCTGTACACTCTGTTGGGCGAAGTTGAAGGTTACAGGTGCAATGCGTTCTATGTGTTTTATATGATGGACTGAGGTGACAGCTTGTCGCACATGGCATGAGCGTTAGGACTTGCACCACCTTTTACTAGGTAGGTGAAATGCTTTATGAATATTGATATCGATTGCAAGCCGCTAGCCTACCGTAACCTCATAGGTACCAGTAATGCAGCTGCACTGCCGCACTAATAATACAGCTGCACTAGTAATGCAGCTGCACTAATAATACAGCTGCACTAGTGATGCAGCTGCATTAGTAATGTGTCTGCACTAGTAATGCAGCTGCACTAGCTGCACTAGTAATGCAGCTGCACTAGTAATGCAGCTGCACTAATAATACAGCTGCACTAGTAATGCAGCTGCACTAATAATACAGCTGCACTAGTAATACAGCTGCACTAGTAATACAGCTGCACTAATAATACAGCTGCACTAGTAATGCAGCTGCATTAGTAATGTGTCTGCACTAAGTAATACAGCTGCGCAGATGTGGTTTTCAATTTCATGGATGGTTAGTTACGTATTAATTCTTCATAAAGTCAGTATGTAATTTCATTACATATTAATAATGGCTGAGCACTTTTCTATAAAATTTGAATTCGTATGTAAATGTATGGGTCCGGGACATTGATACATTTCCTTGAGCACCATCATTAAATAGTTTGCCTATACTTTTTGCACCATTCGTATATGCATTTACTTTTGTACCTTTGAATGTTTCTAACCGTGAAAGGCTGAACTCTATTTATTACACACCATCTCTCTGCACCACAGAAGTCCAGCTGCAGCATTTGTGTGTTTATCATCTCCACCTACACTGATGGCAGTCCACCAGAGTCGGCCAATTGGTTCTGCCAGTGGCTCTCTGACACAGCCTGCGACTTCCGTGTCCCCAAGACGTTTCTGAGCGGCCTCCACTATACTGTCTTTGGTCTGGGTGACTCCCTGTATGGAGAGAACTACAACAAGGTGGGGAAGGGCGTGTTTGAGTGGCTCGAGCAGCGGTCGGCCATCCCTGTGTTCCCTCTGGGCCTAGGGGACCAAAACGTAGCTGAAAGCAAGAATGGAGGTCAGTCCATTGTACTGCATGGCATTAGCTGGGTGGGAGACACTCTCGTGGTTGATATTAGCTTCTTTTTTTTTTTGTGTGTGGTTAAGATTACGAGCAAATATTGATATTGTTAAAGAAGCATTAAGTTTGGACCCTCTGGAACGTCTTTCTGGAGTTCTAGGAATACTTTGCAGAGTCTTGTTTTAAATATGTTGCAACAGGACAATTGATACCGTGCACATGTATTGCACAACAGAATATAATGAATGCTAGTCGAGGAGTTAAGTATGTGGTGAATACAACCAGCAGTTGGAATAGGCCTGCAGGGTAAGCGCATGTAAAAGTGATTAAATTACATTGCTGAATTGTAGAATGAATAAACTGAAAATGTCATCTGCACACCAACCAATATGCTTGCTTTTTTGTAACAGTCATCTGAGATTGCATTTGGACAAACGTGACATGTTTTTGAGTGTATGTTACATATTGTTAATATGTTGGAAAAGATGAACGGAATGACCTGGTGAAGGCATATAACAGCAACACACGTAGTGTGTTATGTGTCCCTTGTTTCCCTAGGGATCGATGAGGACTTTGAAGCCTGGAAGAAGGCATTCGCAGCGGAGGTCTTCCCAGTCCTGGAGGGCAGGAAGTCGATGGAGGCTCTGGAGCAACAGATGATGTCGTGTGGCACTGAGAGTTGTGCCTGCAAGAGTAAGGATGGCCCCCCCACTGATGCATCTCCATGCTGCAGGGGAGGAGACACTGAGGACCCTGCTGAAGAGGTACTGTATACGACCAACACCCGTTACTTGCCCATGCAGATGAACTCAATTCGTATTTCGTATATACTGATGTTTAACGGTGTGCACTTCTGGAGAATTCAGACCTATAATTATAGTCAAAGGTGCATGCTTTCTGAACCATTTTGTCTTTTTTTTAACCATAGCAAAGCAAATTGTGATTGTAGTCGTAAAATGTGTATCCTGTTGACTATGTGTGCCGTGCCATTGTGTTGATTGCAGCTGTACGAGACCTCCAGTGATGATGAGGAGGGTGGAGGTGGGGGTAGTGGAGGTGAGGATATCATGGACCTGGAGGACATGGGCAAGGTGATCAGGAAGGCCAAGGTGCCCAAGGACCCCTCAGCTGAGCCCAAAGAGATGGTTACTCCACAGCTGAGAGAGACTTTGACAAAGCAAGGTCTGAGCTGACACACTGTGCTGGCTTGTGTCCCATGTTGTGTGTAGTGGAGCAGAGTTTCCTATTTCAGTGCTGCCCACACTAACAGAACTCTTTTTATCCCCTTACTGAAATTGCTAGACTGCAATTATTTTGCAGAAATAATCTGTGGATTATGTCGTGCTCTACCTACTTTTATTCATATTGTAAAATGGAATGGATTGATTTGTGCATATTCAATAGATAGGCTCATGAATTGTGTCTTGTAAGAAGCAAATCAATTTCTTTCAAAACACAATATGCATTGGATTGCAATAATAGACCTGATGTTGTTTTGCTGTGTCCTAATTACTGAGCTGTGGAATGGTTGTCTGCTGTATGGTATTGATGGTGTGAAGGAACTCATAAAAAGTATTGTTAAATGCGAGCGTGTTGTTTACGTAAGAGAGCAACTTGTACATGTAGTGGACCACATAGGAGAGCTTTTGGTGTTCCAAACTAGTTCAGTGTATCAATGGACGACTGTATGTGTGTGTGTGTGTGCGTGTGTGTGTGTGTGTGCGTGTGTGTGTGTGTGTGCGTGTGTGTGTGTGTTTGTGTATATATATGTGTGTGTGCGTTAGTGTGTGTGTGTGTTTGTGTATATATATGTGTGTGTGTGTGCGCGTTTATGTGTGTGTGTGTGTGTGCATTTGTGTGTGTGCATTTGTGTGTGTGTGTGTGTGTGTGTGTGTGCATTTGTGTGTGTGTGTGTGCGTGCGTGTAATACATTACAATCTTGCAGGTGTGGTTCAATGTATTCTATTATTCCACCTCCCAGGCTATCGTGTGATTGGTTCACACTCTGGAGTTAAGCTTTGCCGGTGGACTAAGTCCATGCTGAGGGGGCGTGGTGGTTGTTACAAGCACACTTTCTATGGAATAGAGAGCCATCGCTGTATGGAAGCCACACCCAGTCTGGCCTGTGCCAACAAGTGTGTGTTCTGCTGGAGGTGAGTTCTGCTAGTCATTTAGGCAGTGTCATGTGGTCATGCAAGTGTAAAAAAAAACAATTTTAAAGAATGACTTCTGCACTTTAAAATTACACTTGTGACAAAGACCAGCTTTAATCACCAGACTTCTGTTACGTACACTTACATTAGTATATATATGCACAATGAATACTACTGCGCATGTGCGTGCATGATGTAATAACTACGTACGCTACATTACTCCCCCTCCCTCCTCCTTTGAATGGTTCAACATTACACATCATAAATATTCTGTCCCAATTTATCGGGCTTTCTGCGGCTTCGTGTTGATCTTCTTGGCTGTCCTTCTGCAACAATCGGCTCAGCTATTTCTTCATTATCTCCAACAATTTCTTCTCCTGGTGCAGCTAGCTGTTGCTCGACCTCCCTGTCCTCTTCGACTACTACTTCCTGGGGCTCAACAGGAACCTCCTCATTGTCCACCAGATCATTTCGACGCTGATCAGGTCGTTTCCCAGGAACAATTTCAATTTCAACGTCGTCTTCCTGCTCGCCGTTGCTCGAATGCTGAGGAGGCAATACTTCTTGTTCTTCACCCCTCTTTGACGAATGTATGTAGGGTTTCAACCTATCGAAGTGTATGACACATTTCTTTCTAGGATGATCCCTGTGTTGGATTTTAAAGAGTACTTTCCCTAGCACATCTATCACCTTATACGGGCCCTGCCAGTAGCGATGAAGCTTCACCGACTTCCCTTTTGGCACAGCTGGACAATGGAGCCACACGTGATCACCAATTGCATACAGTGATCCATTTGTCGTTCTGTCATATAGAGCCTTCTGACGTCACTGTTGTAACTGCCGACGGTCGCGAACAAGCTGATAAGCCTGCTCCATGCGAAACCGCATGTCCTGAGCGTACTTGTTCACCTGCATAGGGGAAGAAGGAAGATGAAACATTACATCAGCAGGAAGACGCCCTTCTCATCCAAACATCAAATAGAATGGCGTGCAGCCAGTAGATTCCTGCACATTAGTCCGGTATGCCATCATCACCATTGGAATATGTAAGTCCCAGTCACGTTCATTCTCTGAAGCAGCCATGCTAAGGAGGTTCAACAAAGTACGGTTGAATCTCTCGACCAAATCGTCTGATTGAGGGTGGTAAGGGGTCGTTCTCGTTTTGACCACTCCCAGTAGCTGGCACACTTCCTTTAGCAGAGCAGATTCGAAATTTCTTCCTTGATCGGTGTGAAGAACGTCTGGCACACCAAACTGACACACAAAACGCGACACAAATAGTTCAGCCACAGTCCCAGCTTCCATGGCGTACGCTTCAATCCATTTTGTAAAGTAGTCCCCCACAACCAATACATACTTGTTACCTCTGTCGGTTAGTGGCAGGGGGCCCAATATGTCCATGGCAACTCGTTGTAGTGGACACCCGGTAAGGTCGCTCTGTAACGGGGCTCGTCTTTTTGTTGATGGAGATTTTCTAGACGCACACATCTCACAACCCTTGCACCAGTCTTCTACGTCCTTGCGTTGGCCTGGCCAGTAGAAGCTAGATCGAATCTTTTCCAGTGTCTTTGTCATGCCAAGATGGCTACCACTTGGCGAGTCATGACATTCCTGTAAAATGGTACCAACGCTTTCGGTAGCACAAACTGCAGATGCTTATTAAGCCCCTTTCCAGGAACGTCTTCCCATCGCCTGTAGAGAACTCCATCCTGAAGCATAAGGTGGCGCTACTCTGTGCCCACAAGGTTTGTAACCAGTAACTGCCATAACTGGGAAGTTTGGTGGGAACATTTCTATTTACAATCCATGCGGTAACTTGCGTTAAATCGGGATCTGACTGCTGCTCCCGCTTTTGATCGAAGAATGGTAGAACAGGTACCCAACTACTCATCGCCTGAAATGCCTCCGTACTACTGTTTGTGACATCATTGCTTTCTTCTTTCTTCATCTCTGAAGGGGCCACAGTTGCCTCGGAATCTTGACGGCCACATTGCTAGTGCATCTGCGTTGCTGTGTTTCAGCCCAGGCCGATGTTGAATGGTGAAGTCATATTCTGCAAGAATTTCAAGCCACCGAGCAATCTGGCCCTGAGGATCTTTGAAATTCTGCAGCCAACGGAGAGAATTATGGTCAGTTCGAATAATAAACCGCCGCCCCCAGAGGTACGGACGAAAACATTTCACTGCCCACACCAAAGCCAACATTTCCCGTCTAGTGGCACAGTATTGCTTTCGACAAAACCCTGCTAGCATACGCAATGACTTGCTCGTGTCCTTCATGTGCCAGGACGGCACCGATACCCTCCTGGCTGGCATCAGTATCCACGACAAATGTTCGGTCAAACTGTGGAAAGGACAAAATGGGTGGCAGTAACAACTTTCCCTTTAAACTGGAAAATGCTGCTTCGCACTGTTCTGTCCATTGCCAAGATTTCGTCTTCTCCATCAATGCATGCAGGGAGCTGCTATCTCGGCAAAGTTCTGGATAAACTTTCTGTAATAAAAGGCAAATCCAAGAAACTGGCGCAACGTTTCGTGATTGTTGGGCACTGGCCAATTTTTAACACAACTAGTTTTCGCAGGATCAATCTCGATGCCTTTCTCAGACACCACGTACCCCAAATATTGAACACTTTTGCGAAATAGTTGGCATTTACTAGGTTTTAGTTTCAAGCCAGCTTCGCTTAACCTCCTGAGCACATCTGCCAGGCGAGTAAAGTGTTCCTCCACTGTCTGGCTAAAGACGATTATATCGTCCAGGTAAACCAAGCAGGTACTCCAACTTAAACCAGCTAATACCAAGCCCATCAACCTTTGAAAGGTGCTGGGTGCATTGGTCAACCCAAAGGGCATTATACGGAACTGATGGAGACCAAAAGGGGTAACGAACGTGGTCTTCTCTTTGTCAGAAGGATCCATCTCCACCTGCCAGTATCCGCTGGCCAAGTCAATTGTAGAGAACCATTTAGCTCCTGCAAGGGTATCTAATGCATCGTCGATTCTGGGTATGGGGTGTACATCTTTTTTTGTTACATCATTGACACGACGATAATCGACGCAGAACCTGAATGAACCGTCTTTCTTCTTAGCCAGAACTATGGGCGATGACCATGATCCATCAGCTGGTTCAATGATTCCTTGCTCTAACATTCCCTTGATCATTTTCTGGACCATGTCTCGCTGATGGAAAGGCAGCCTGCGAGCCTGTTGATGAATGGGCAAAGCATCCCCAGTATTAATCTTATGACGTAGTACCCGTGTCCGTCCCAGGTCCCCATCCCCAACAGAAATTACATCAGCAAACTCTCGCAACAGACTCCTGAATTTAGTGTGTTCTCCCCCGGTTAGGCCCTGCACTTTACTAGCCATTTCATCAATTGTCTTACGAATAGCTTCCTCTGAACGCACTTTTGGTTTCTTATCCAATGATGGTTCTACCAGCCTCACCGTATCCGCTTCCTGCAAAAATGACAGCTTACCAATCTTTTCCTGGCTGTAAAGGGTCACTGGGACAGGTGTTGGATTTATCAACTGTATTGTTGTTTTCCCCCCATAAGTAGGAGATACAGAGTGAGCAACCATAACACCACCATGGTCTTTAGCAAAGTTCAAACAGACCAACATGACCCGGAAAGTCTTCATCTGACGCCAGGTCTACAGGAAGCTGTACTTGATGATAAGCAGGAATAACAACTGTTTCCTTAACAAGAACATGACAAGTACAAGCACAGTCTCCAGAGAACAATGGTACAGGTGTCACATGCCCCGCTATTGTTAGCGTTCTATGACCCAAGTCAATAACACAATTGTGTCTCTCCAAAAAGTCTGTTACCAACAGACATTCTTGTGTCATTTCTTTTACTACAAGAGCACTGTGCACACCAACATGTTCTCCCACCTTTAACAAGACATCACCTTGTCCACTCAGAACAAGACTTTCACCATTCACTGCCATCACTGGATACTTAGCTGGACTGAGCTGTTTCTGTCCCCTCACCGCAGCTTTCCAGACATTCTCGTGAAGAAGGGTCACTGATGAACCTGTGTCAACTAACATGTGGGTGGTGTAGCCTTCTACAGCACCCTTTAGGGTAAGCGTACATGCAACCGCCGAGGTATGCCTCGCTGACCTGTCCCTTTTAACGTTATCCGCGTTACCTGCTCGAAGCTGTGGGCAATTTTGACGAACATGACCTGGTTTCCTGCAGTGCCAGCAATTCACCCTTCTCGAGTACTTTGTCCGGTGTTCAGGTTTGAGCAAGCTGTCTAACCGCTGCGTCAATGATGTCACCTGCGCAGCTAATTCCTGGTAGCTGCTGTTTCCACTTGCCGTTGCAGCGTTAATGCCCCTTGTAGTATCTTCTGAAGGAGTTCCCACCTGTTTCGCTGTCTGCAGCATGCGCTGAGCTGACTCTATCGACTCCAATTGACACGCAAGCGTGACAGCACCGTCAAATGTGTCGGGCCTCTCCTGCATAAGTTTCAACTGGATGGATGAAGATACAACACCATTAATAAACTGGTTACGAGCCATTTCGAGTCTTTCGTTTGCTTTCCATAAAGGGAACGCTTTATCAGCTAACATACGTAACCTTCCAGCAAACTCGGTCAAGGATTCTGTACTCTTTTGCTGCGCTGCATGCAGCCGACGTTGCCACTCCAATTCTACGCCAGCTGGTGAGAACTGTCTCTGAAGGCACATCTTCACTGCTGTGTACTCAACATTGTCAGCACAAAGGAAACCCATCTGACTTACGATTCGAAATGCATCGTCTTCCAGCGGTGAGACGAGTTCCTGGCCTTTCTTTTCATCGGGTATCTCCGCTTCTTTCATGTACAGCTCTACTCTCTGAATCCACAGGGTGAAGTCTGTTCCAGCGACGAATCTTGCCGGCGACCTAACGCTGAACCGAGGAGTCTTCTTTTCATCACCCATATCCCGCTTCTGACACCAATGTGACAAAGACCAGCTTTAATCACCAGACTGCTGTTACGTACACTTACATTAGTATATATATGCACAATGAATACTACTGCGCATGTGCGTGCATGATGTAATAACTACGTACGCTACACACTGATGTGGGAAAGGAAAACTATATACATGTAGTCTGTTTTGTATAATACCTTAATTCCAGAAATGTTGTCATTTATATTGTGTGGGTCTTCAAGAAGATGAAAATTTCCTATATGAAAATATTTTCCGTGGAACATATGTATGTGTTGAAATGGTGCTCATTCGAACTGTTAAGAGACGAAGACGATTTTGTCATCAAATATCCTGGTGATAGTTTTTCACAAACTTAGAAGCTACAAACAGACATTTGCCATAGTGATGCGCCTAAAGCAGGATGCCTGAACACCTGGCCTGAACACCTGGCCTGAACACCTGGCCTGAACACCTGGCCTGAACACCTGGCCTGAACACCTGGCCTGAACACCTGGCCTGAACACTTGGCCTGAACACCTGGCCTGAACACCTGGCCTGAACACCTGGCCTGAACACCTGGCCTGAACACCTGGCCTGAACACCTGGCCTGAACACCTGGCCTGAACACCTGGCCTGAACACCTGGCCTGAACACCTGGCCTGAACACCTGGCCTGAACACCTGGCCTGAACACCTGGCCTGAACACCTGGCCTGAACACCTGGCCTGAACACCTGGCCTGAACACCTGGCCTGAACACCTGGCCTGAACACCTGGCCTGATCACAGTTCTGGATTCATTCCTTCATCATTGCGACATTTGTTTAATGTTATTAACAGTTTTTAATTTTCATGAGTGCCAAGTACAAAAAAGTTTCATACCACTAAAAATAATGATTAAAAACAAAATATTTGGAAATGAATATTTCTGGAATTACAGTAGATCAAATAGTAAATGATGAAATTTGCTTTTTAATATAAAATGTTCACAAATATATAATCGTAAATGTGAGTCATGTATTACTCGATTGTAAATGTACAAATTTAATTTTGGTTGCTTAATTTGTTCCACACTGCAGATTTTTGAATATGTAGCCACACATTCAAGTAATTAATAAACACGGAGACATAGGCCAAGTGAACACGGCAAGCTGCCACCAATTAACTGACATTATCAGACAACTTCTAAAGTCAGGATAGCTTATGTTTTTGTTGTTGTTGTTGTTGTTTGGGTTTATATGCTTGATGAGGTATGGCTATGTGCTTCCTTTGTGACACTTCCTGTTCCAACCATACTTCATTGGGCAATATTGGGTCAGTGTACTATACACATTGACATCCATCTAGGTGGAGTTGTGCATGACCTTGGTCTTTGTCAGTGAGGCAGTTAGTTCTCTTGTCCCCACCATGCAATAGCTACATGTCTTAATTAAAATATTGTACATTTGTTACATCTGAGCCATTTCTAGTAGGTGTGTGCTTGACATTTCAGCCATAGCCTGAATTCAAGAGTGCTGTTAGTGAGACAGCTGGTGCACCCTATTCAAGAGAGTGCTGTTAGTGAGACAGCTGGTGCACCCTATTCAAGAGAGTGCTGTTAGTGAGACAGCTGGTGCACCCTATTCAAGAGAGTGCTTAGTGAGACAGCTGGTGCACCCTATTCAAGAGAGTGCTTAGTGAGACAGCTGGTGCACCCTATTCAAGAGAGTGCTTAGTGAGACAGCTGGTGCACCCTAGTGAGACAGCTGGTGCACCCTAGTGAGACAGCTGGTGCACCCTATTCAAGAGAGTGCTGTTAGTGTTGTGATCCTTTGTGCCTATGTGGAAGCCTTATATCTGTATCATGCCACAAATGTACCTCGAGATGACTATGCCCCTTTCACTAACTACAAAGTGTGGTATATGGGATTAAAAGTGGAAGGTCTAACTCCTCCCCCCCCCCTTTCAATGTGGCTGTATTTGTTCACACTAGGCACCACACCAACCCAGTGGGAACAGAGTGGCGCTGGAAGACGGACAACGCTGATGACATTCTAAGAGAGGCATTGGAGAACCATTATCAAATGATTAAGCAGTTCAGAGGTACACACTGCTGGGGTTGTGTGTGTGTGTGTGTGTGTGTGTGTGTGTGTGTGTGTGTGTGTGTGTGTGTGTGTGTGTGTGTGTGTGTGTGTGTGTGTGTGTGTGTGTGTGTGTGTGTGTGTGTGGCAATGTGGGTATTCAGTTGAGCAGGTGTGCGCTGTGCGGATTTAGATTGGGTCGAATGGTTTTGTAATTAGGGTCTGTTTTGTAATTGATATTTACATAGCTGCATGACATAACAGGTTAGGCAGCTGCATGACATAACAGGTTAGGCAGCTGGATGTTTTCCTTACATGCCTGTTTTAAAGCACACTGTAAGGTGGTTTAACGCAATTAGTAAATAGCTGATCAAATGCTTAGCCAAATTTGAAAACGTAGGGCAGTGGTTGGAATTGATTTGTTTTGGTGGTTCACAACTTTTCCAAGAGAAACTACGATTGGTACATTTCTGCTGGAATTCCATGCTCGTAACAAAACACACTCCACCAGGATTCCAGTTAGGGGTGTGTATTACATTTTTAGTTGCATATAAACTAACCACATTTATAAACGTAGTATTCATTCATCACACACAATTTTGGTGCCAGCTCCAATCCTATTGAACCCATTGGCATAAAGCAAGGAATGTTCATAGAGCAATAAAATTATTGTAGATTTGTTCTGTTCATTGGGGTTACTGATGTGTTGTGTCATTGTTCAACAGAGGTGGGTAGACAACCACTCTGTGGTTGTGTGATGATTATTAACTAGTACTCGTGTTGCATGCAGGTGTCCCAGGAGTGCAGGCTGACAAACTGGCAGAAGGGATGAATGCCCAGCACTGCGCCCTGTCTCTGGTCGGGGAGCCCATCATGTACCCAAAGATCAACGATCTCGTGCGCTTGCTTCACCAGAAGAAGATATCCACCTTTCTTGTCACCAACGCTCAGTTTCCGGACGCCATTAGGTTTGTACCACCCTGAGGCTTGTGTGTTTGTACCAGGCTCCATTAACCCTGAGGCTTGTGGGTTTAAAGCTTGTTAGTTTGTACCAGCTCCCATTAGCCTGAGGCTGGTGTGTTTGTACCAGGCTCCATTAACCTGAGGCGTATGGGTTTGTACCAGCTTCCATTTGGTTGACGTTTCGACCAGCTCAACTAACCTGAGGCTTATTATAAAATTGCTGCCCTTGATTGTGTGTGACCTGTATTGGAGTCATTAAAGTGTGCCATCATTTTCAGAGCACTGATCCCTGTGACACAGCTTTATGTTAGCGTGGACGCAGGATCAAAGGAGGAGCTGAAGAGGATTGACAGGCCACTCTTCAGAGACTTCTGGCAGCGTTACCTTGACAGTCTCGAAGCACTCGGTGAAAAGGTATGGTATATGTGTTTTACACATATGTGTGTGTGTGTGTGTGTGTATCAGTGTTTGTGTGCATGTGGGGGTGTGTTTGTCTTGTGTATACAGGGGTGTCAGTGTGTGTGTGCATATGGTGTAGTGTTTGTGTGCATGTGGGTGGTTGGGTGTGTTTGCATTGAAAATGTACATATTAGTGCAGCTTTGGGTATGGTTTTATATGTTTATCGTATTCTTTATGTATATATGTATGTGTAGAATGTTTGAATATACATGGGTGGGGAGTGTTATTTGGTCACTCACATTCCGACCAATGGATGCAGCATTAAATTTTACCAGGGAGGCACTGTTACCATGGAGATACTGCCACCCTATAGAGCCAGAGGACAGTGTACAGACTGACGCTGGTCAAGGACTGGAATGTAGACCAGCTGGAGGGCTATATCAGTCTTGTTAAGAGGGGTGACCCTGATTTCATTGAAGTCAAGGTAAAACATATTCTAGATTCGTAATTATTAGGAAGTGCTCCAATTATTTATTTTTAGAGGTGGGGGGTGGGGGGGTGGGGGGGGGGGTGCTTCTGGGTATGCTATCTATGCATCAAGCATACCCAGTGAATGTGCCTGAACACGTACATGCATGTACAACTCTTCTTACACTGCCATGTTCTAATACTGTCACCAAAAATAAATATGCGTTTGTTGAGATGTCGAGTAGTAATTTTTGTACTTAAAAGTGTTTTTTCCTTTTCTTTCAACTATTCACATGAGTAACTAGAAATTAATGAGCCTGAGAATCATTTGACATGAAACAAATAATTAGTGCTTCAATGTATAATTAACTAACCAAAATCAACGAGTTCGTAGCAGCAGTTGAGTTGCATAGTTTGATGGCAAATAATCAACATGTAATAGTGTTTGTTGCCATTGTTTCACTCAAGAACTTGTACTTTTCACAAATCAATTGCTATAGTAGATGTATTTTCTTGTGTGGGGAACATGATTTACCAGAAATGTCTTGTGTTGCAGGGAGTGACGTATTGTGGGGAGTCCAAAGCCTCCACCTTGACAATGGTCAATGTCCCGTGGCATGAAGAGGTCAGTTCCCTATACAGTCTGGACTGCTGCATGTGCACACAGTAGTTGTGTAGCCCCTTATCTAACCCTTTCATGTTTTGCTTGTTTATCTGTTTGAAAGGTGATGGAATTTGTCAGCCAGTTTGTTGGTCACCTCTCAGATTATGAAGTAGCCTGTGAACACGAACATTCCAATTGTGTACTAATCGCCCACAAAAGGGTAAGCGAGCAAGCATAGCATGTTGTAAGATCAGACATGTTGTAATTTTGGTGAGAACGATAGAGTGAAAAAAAAGTGTTCCAACTTGCAATTCCAGGGCTGTACTAACTGCCCTCACTGCACTACCTAGGTCACGATGTTGTTTGGCTTCATGTATTTGTTTTGGCCTAACTTCAGGCTGTTGATGTTAGCTGCAATTATCATAAAACATGTATTCCCTTTGACAAGCAAATAAACTTTTCCTCTGAACGATGTGTTGTTGAATCCAAAATCGTTAGTGGTAAGATAAAAAAATGGCATTATAGCAGCTGTGAAGCAATATTGCGCTGTTACGCTTGAAAGAGTTAAATACAAAAATCAGACTGACAAAGTATGTTGATATATTGCCATAGACATGCTTCTATTTCTGAACAATTCAAGAAGATACTAGGTGCATCCTTCACATTTCCAGTTGGAAAATGAGACCTTGTTAAGTATGGGTTGGTTGATATGTACACTCAATGTATCAAAAGCCAGATTGTATCTCAATTTACAAATCCTGATAGTGTACTAAGAGTCGTAGTAGCCACTAGAGTGCTCCGCTAATTAAGACGAATTTCGACCTATGTCCACATGTATCCGCACGGGCTTACATGATGCCTTTTTTTTTTCAACCAGGAATGACCCCGTATCACTTACCGTTCTGTGAGTAACTATAAAAGAGAGAAGTTATTTTCTTAGAAAAATATATAGCAGTTTTGCTGAGTAGGGGTCTAGTCCGCTTATTGTGATGAACGCGCGCATAATTCATAAGCTGTTACAAACAGCTTTGACATGGTAGATCTATGGCTACATCTGTAACAACAGCGCAAAGTTCATTGATTACGGTAGTAGGATAGATAAATGTAAGATAGATACATAAATAGATACATAGATACATAAATAGATACATAGATACATGTACATAAATTTATATAGATGTGCATACATATATATAGATACATGTAAGCAGTCAGACCAGTAGGACCCATTTGAAACTTTCCCCTGCATGCATGGCTTATTGTCTTCCTTCACTATGTATCCATAAATTCCTCTGATTCAGACATTTCACCTTCAATTGTATCATCCTCTATATCAGCCAAGGAAATGTTAGGTACATCTAGATCTGGCACAACCTTCACTATGGCGCTTGCAAAAGAATCAGTTGGGCATTAGCATTGGGTAAGCATTGCTGGCCCTTTCTTTTTCCACTCTTAAATACAGCAGTGCACTGTTGTTTCGCACTTCTCTCTTGAGCTCTTTGTACCTGTTGCTCTTCTCTAGCTTTCGCTCTTTGCTCAGCTTTGTGCTTCTTCTGTTCCTGAAGTGCATCTTCCTCTTCCATCGTACGGATCCATTCATCAGCTGTTGCATGCTGTGCACCAGCTGCCCTAATGATTCCTGCTCTCCTTGGTTCGTGTTCTGTTGCATTCTTCTTTCCCACTTGTTCTGGATGGAGTTGTTCCACTACATTTAAGGCACACAGGGCTCGTTTCAGCTCTCTGTTTTCTATCTGTAACTTCTCCACCCATGAAAGGCCATGCTTATGCAGATCTAAGCGCCTTTTTGGTGCACCGAGTACTGCTGGAAGTGTTGGGGTGCTTGATACACCAAATGAAGTCAGATGTGCAGTTGGATCACATGCTGCAGCTCTAACTGCCAAATTAGGGGAAAGCTTTTCCTTTGGCACTGCACTAATACCAGTTAAAGGAGAAATGCCAGCTGCCTTAAATGCTCCCTTTATGTTTTCAGGATTGAATGCAGTTTGCCAAGCATTTTCAATTATCAGTGGCGCATTACTACTTGAAAAGCACTAAGGGCATCAGAGAAAGCCTTTTGGATTCCTTTCTTCAGGACACTGAAACAGCTCAAGTCTAATGGCTGAACTATATGACTGCAGTGGGGAGGTAGGACCAGCAACTCTACCTTGTATTCACGACAAAGTTTAGCAACCTCAAGTTGCTTGTGGCTGCCGTGACCATCAAGACAAAGCAGAAACCATCCGTGTTGCTCAAATGGTCGCCTTACACGCAGCTGATGTAAAAAGATGCGCATAGCTTGTACAAACGAATTGTCGTCAATCCAGCCATTGAGTGTCACACATACTTGAGCATTTCCATCAAATTCTTTACTATAGCTGCCGGTATTCCAGCACTGCCTTTGAAAATAAACAAAGGAGGAAAGCACTCACCATTAGTGGTGACAAATGCCACAACAGTAATATGCTCAAGTTGCTCTTCAACAATGCTTGAAAGTTGGTACACTGACTTTGCATTACGTTCTGCAATCACTTTTCTGCTTTTGAGATCAAAACGTATGAACGTTTCATCGAGATTGCCTATGTTACTGGATACATTGATGTGATAGTCATGCACTATCTGCTGCAGTAGTTGATAATAATGGGTGATGTTTTCCTCATTACCAGCTGCAGCCCTCAAGCGGGACAAAACATTAGGCGTTCAGAGTGTTAAATTTATGCCATGTTTCAAAGACATCCGTTCAATAAAAGCTTGAAACCATTCGTCACTAGGGATACCATTCTTTGCTTTAAAAGAACAACCTCTTGCTTCTACTAACTCTTTGGCAGAGCATTTCAATTGCAAGGCATCAAGAGGGAGACCTCGTTCCTTTAACCACAGAGCTGCAGTAGCCAAGCCTAATTCCTCTTCGTCTGTTAGCAATGTCTTGGGGCCAATAGGGCGGTCAATCATTTCTGGCTTTGAGTTGTAATGCCTCATTGATGCTTCAGGTATACCAGCAGCCTTTGCGACAGAGTTTAGGCTATGACCCTTGCTGATTCTTAGTATCGCATTGCGAATCAATGCTGGATTTCGCTTTAACCTACAGCCCTGCGATGACATGGGGATTTCTGTGAGACACAAGCACGTGATTGCAGATTGCCAATCTGGAATCACATGCTTGTGCCACAGAAAGTAATGCAATCGGCAGCCCTGGAAAATTATGGTATCAGTTATACCGATTCTGTTGTGGCCGATTGTGAAATTCATATCGCTCTATAATGAAATGCGTCTCTACAGAGTCGTACATTTTGGTATACAGCTACCTAGATTTGCGTGCATCCAGGCTGAAAGTAACAAAAAAAGAATCCACACTCTTGGGCATGCTTTTTAAAATATCACAAAGCTTCGATATAAACATTGTTTGCGCTAAAATGTTAGCAAACATAAAAATCGATCGTAACGAATTGAGAGGTAATGGTGACCTTTCGAGTACCGTGAGCTCCAGAACGATCAGCATCGCAGTTTTTTTATATGAATACAGTCACAGACACTATCGGGAAGTTTTCTGCCCTGCATTTTGATGTGTAGTTTCTGCAATACTTGAGCAAACGTGACGGTTTTTAGAAAACATTTCACCAAGTGGGTGCAACATATTGATTCGTAACTTCCCAACGGAAGGTCCAATCGAAGCCACTTTTCGTTCCAAACGTTGAAGAGACACGTGAGGACAATACAAAATCCTTTATTTCATCTTAAAACGCACCCTTAATTTTATTTTTAAAAATCTGTTCAAAATTCGTCTTAATACTCGGCTCGTCATTAGACCCGGGAGCACTCTACAGCTTTTGGAATGGGCATAGAAGATTGGCCAAATGTGCTCCATATAATACACTGGGGCCCACCAGAAGAAATTGAGAGCTATGTACAACAAACGGGAAGGGCAGGTAGGGATGGCTAGTGGTCCTGCGCAAGTTTGTACTTTTCATTATCTAACAAAAAGTATACAGAAAAAGCCATGTGGGGTACTGCACCAAAGTATTGTTGTGTAGGAGAAAACTACTATTTATGGATTTCTGTGATGATACATTACCTGATGTCTCCTATTAGCAGCTGCTCTAAGTCTTGTAAGTGTGAACAACGTGTGGTGTGATAGTGTTGATAATCAACTTTATGTATTTTTATCTGGTGTACATGCAACTGCTTGTAAATGTACCTATTTGAAATGCCAAAACATTTATTCAGTCTTCAGAGCTCTGCTGGACATCCAGGTCCACAGTTAAGATTCATATACACATTGCCAGTCAGCTTAGGAATGGATTTAGGCTTTTGATCCTTTGATTCTTAAAATACATCTTCCTGTCTTAACTGTGCCATAATTCTTTTTTTACTGATGCTGCAGAATGGAGGGTATGTTCTGGTACAACACCAGGCTCTGAATCATGCCTGTTAGTTAACATTGACCCACTGGACCATTACATCTACCCACTCTGTCTAAAGACTTCTCTGTTAGGTTAGATCCTAAGCTCCTTAATACAGTTTTGAAAGCCCTGTTTATGTGCTCCATGCTAGGTGTGTCCCCCCCTGGTCTTCCATGTGTTAAATAAATCTTGACCACAGAAGCTGCGTGGCTTGTCCTCAAGTGGTGATAAAGATGCACACTGCCACTGAAGATTTACTACTTCAATGGCATCATTTTTACAGCTGGCACATCTGAAGAATGGAGTTAAAAAAATTTCCAGCATCGCAGTATCCTTAAACTGTCACTATCATGTATTCCATCTTGAAACTCTAAATACTGCACTCCCAGGAGAGCACTCTGTCGTTACCTCCATGTTTTCTATCATCCAGAGAGAAGTCTACATGCTTCTTCACAAGGCACTCTATAGCTGTCTGCAGGACTATCCATCTTTCCTTTAGTGAATATTCCATATATTCCTCTGGGACATCAGGTGTGCTTAGTATCGCTTCATTGTTGCAGATGTGTCCAGAGACCACAACCTTAAGAAACTCCTCTGCTGCATAAACATTCTTAGGATCTCGTGGCACACTTGTCTTGTGAATTAAGTTCTTAAGCTGCAGCAGTGTGCCTCTTTCAATACCACAGGCTTTTAAATACAGCCCGGTCTAGATTACCTGTTAAGTATGACATGCATCTTATAAACACTGCACGACAACTTCTATAGCTTACATGTACATATGCATATATTCATACGTGTATGAATATGCATGGTACAGTACTTAGCCCTAGTAGAACTACTCTAGCATGCATGCCAGTCTTCAACGACCGGTATAAAACCTTGAAGACGTCTTTGGCCTGACTCAGAGTTTTGGCACATTCTTTGTGCACCCCTTACACAAGCAACTGTAACCTGGTCTCCCCCAAGAAGGATATACTTTAACTCATTCTTGTCTTGATATTCAATCTTCTCTATTGAAGTAACATATTTGCCAAGACAATCCAAAATGTTAGCCATTTCATTTAGGTCATTTTCATGTGAATACTCTGAGAGGCACCTGCGAAACAGTTTATTAAACTATAGATCAATAACTCAGAGTTTGGACACATTCTTTGTTCACCCCTTACACAAGCAACTGTAACCTGGTCTCCCCCAAGAAGGATATATTTTAACTCATCCTTGTCTTGATATTCAATCTTGTCTATTGAAGGAACATATTTGCCAAGACAATCCAAAATGTCAGCCATTTCATATAGGTCATTGTCATGAATACTCTGAGAGGCACCTGCGAAACAGTTTATTAAACTATAGATCAATAACTTGATATTATAACTTGATATTACTTTTTCCCCTTACCAATAATGACTTTGTGCTCATGAGATACAGTGCAATGACAACTTTTAAGTGGAGTACATCAAATTTGAATTTTAATAGACCTACTGCTCTCCAAGACCTCTTTTGTGTTACAACGTATTTCAAGGGTGCAGAATGCGATAAAATTGTTAAACAAACATCTACAATCGTTGCACTAATGGAATAGGGACTCAATCGTTGCACTAATGGAATAGGGACTCAATCGTTGCACTAATGGAATAGGTACTCAATCGTTGCACTAATGGAATAGGGACTCAATCGTTGCACTAATGGAATAGGTACTCAATCGTGGGTCGCTTCAGTTCGTCCACTGGTCAACAGGTATGAGCTCAGGTCTGTTTAACTTGTTATAACTGCCGAGCATGGTTCGGATGGAAAACATGAAGTGGTAGCAGAACATTGTACTGTAGTCACAATAACCAAGCTAGTGCAGAACCGTAGAGAGTCAAAATATTTCAAGCAGGTACCATTTGTGGGCTGAATATAGAAGCAGTGGCTTGTATTCAAGGAAATACAGCAATCTATGTTGCGTTTATTTTGCATATAAGCACCCTGGGTCAAACCAGTGGGAATGTGATGAGTAAAGATTCGAATCATTCTGGATCACACTACCCTCCCTGGAGACCTCACAACTCATACCTTTGCTGACCTAATTTTCATTCAGTTTCAAAAATGTCACTTCTTGTAGTGAAAAGCAGTTGAATGTATTCCGTACTTCCATTGCAATTGATGCAGGGTCATTCCAAAAACATTTTTACCACCCTAGTGTCAAATCTGCATTATATTACCCATATTTATTATCCACTTACATTTTCACAATATAATTGTATACTCTATCACTCTTTGTTTACAAGTACACGGAATGACTGCTGCTTCCCCCTTACAATGAGCATGCTCACTTTTTGTGTACAAGAGGAAGGGTTTTATGGGAGCACACCCTTGAGCATGCAAATGCACATTGTCATGACAATACATTCATTTAGCAACATAGCCGAAAATAAGAAACAAAATGTAACACCATTCTTTGTTTGCTAGATAGCTGCCAACAGTTAACAGCTTTCTGTGAATTCAACTTTTTGGGATACTGATCACATGGTCTGGAATTTTGATTTAAAGCCAGGCTGCCATATTAATCTTTTGCATTCAAATCAATTACATTCTTGAATTGCTTTTATCAAAACAAAACAACCACAAAGTCACAGAACAATCAAAACAAACACTTCACAGTTTACTCAGCCTTTTGATTGTTCTGTGACTTTGTGGTTGTTTTGTTTTGATAAAAGCAATTCAAGAATGTAATTGATTTGAATGCAAAAGATTAATATGGCAGCCTGGCTTTAAATCAAAATCCCAGACCATGTGATCAGTATCCCAAAAAGTTGAATTCACAGAAAGCTGTTAACTGTTGGCAGCTATCTAGCAAACAAAGAATGGTGTTACATTTTGTTTCTTATTTTCGGCTATGTTACAACCTTATGAATGTATTGCCACTCCCCCGTATGACAAACAATGTGCATTTGCATGCTCAAGGGTGTGTTCCCATAAAACCCTTCCTCTTGTACATAAAAAGGGAGCATGCTCATTGTAAGGGGGAAGCAGCAGTCATTCAAAGCAAACAAAAAAGGGGGGAAAATTAATTATTCAAGGCAGTGTATCTTGTAAACAAAAAGTGACAGAATATATTGTGAAAATGTATATTTCCAAGTGGATAATAAATATGGGTAATTAATGCAGATTTGACACTAGGGTGGTAAAACGTTTTTGGAATGACCCTGCATGAACATTGTCTCTTTCTTGTCTGTGTACCACTGTAACTAGCTCTTGAGTGCTTGTCTGAACATTTTGTTGCTAGGAGTCCAGTTGTGTAACTGAGTGAGGAAGTATTAACTCAGAATTGTAGTGCTTGTCTTAGCACCTGTGGTGTGTATACCTCAATTTCAAACAGTTTGTGCGTATTCTTGATACCTCCTTTATACAACCTCACGGGAGGAGGTGACATGTGCACCTCTAATACCCCCACCCTTCCTCCTCCCCACTCCAAGCAAATGTTCATATTAAGAGTTGTACGATGAGCACATGATGTTTCCTTCTCCAATCTGCATTGCTGATCTAACTCCATATATATTTACATAGTTCAAAGTGGAGGGCAGGTGGCACACCTGGATTGACTATCCAAAGTTTCACCAACTGGTAAGGTCATTGTGTGCAGCATGTGAGTCCTGCAGTGTCATCATCAATGTGGTGTTGTTGAACCAGAACCACATCAACATGTGTAGCGTGCAAATATTTCACATACAACTATTGACATCACGGTTTGCATAGGGGCTTTGTGTAGTTATTTCATGTAGAGCCTGATTGCTTTTTAGATGATTGTGGGTTGCAACTTGAATTAGTGTGTGCCATTGATCAATAAAATACTAGGGGAAAGATGGGAACTTCACAGGATGGTCTCAAATTATTCAGAGCAGTGTTAAAAAGCAGTTGAGGGCTTGAACCCGAATACTTGAAGCACTCATCTATTGAGGTGTGGCTTTGCATTTTGTTTTCAGATGGAGCGTTATGAAGCAAGTGATGGTAGGGAGACCTTCACAGCACAGGACTACATGGCACCCACCCCAGACTGGGCAGTGGTTGGTCATCCTCAGCATGGCTTCGATCCTCAGGAGACACGCTGGCATCGCAAAAGCAAGAAGGAGATGGGGGGCTGCTAAAGGACTGTTGGGGGGGGGGGGGGGGACTGCTCGCTAATGCTGTGTGTATGACATGCAAAAATCAGTGCTCTTTCATTGTTGTGTGGAACATCAAGATGTGCTGTACCTTGGTGGTATAGAGATGTGTCGAATCAGGTAATCAGTCATTGTCGTCTCTCCTTTAGTTAGGGACAGACATTTAGAGCGGGTGGGTTTCAGTGCCTTTTTAAATATGCTTCGTTTTTCCATCAAGTGTTCCCTGATGCTATAACGCACAGATGGATGATAATAGCTCTCTTGTAAGGTTGCATAGCCATCTGGTAGCCTGTTCACCATGCACAGCTGCACCAAGTTGTGCTGTTTATTGCATCACGTGATCATCGGATCTAGAATAACCGCGCCCTTCTTATGGCCTCGGGCGAAGAGTTCGAGCTAGAGGAGGAGAGATCAGAACAAACTGCGCAACGGCAGGATGACGACCACGTTAACGTTCCAGCTAGAGGATGTCTTCCGTGTCGCGATCGCGACGTACGGAGGGCGTACAGGAACGTGTACGGACTCGGTCTCTCGCTGTTCTTTCTCTTCTCTGCGTTCCAGAGCGTGCAGAACCTTCAAAGCAGCGTGAACGCCCGCGGAGGACTGGGCGTCATATCGCTCTCGCTTTTGTACGCGGCATTCGTGCTCTCTGGGATCGTTACGACGAGCATCGTCAAAGTGTTGGGTACGAAGTATGCCGTCATGGGAGGGATGACCTGTCACCTCGTGTACATCGTCTGCAATTACTACCCGACGTGGTACAGTCTGATCCCCGCCTCTTTTCTGATCGGGTTCGCTTCCGGGCCCCTCTGGGCCGCCATAAGCGCCCACATCACTCAGATCGCGGTGAAGCTGGCCCCGATCGTGCGGGAGCGCCAGGACTTCCTGATCAGCCAGTTCACCGGCGCGATATTCCTCTTCACCCAGGTGTCGCATCTGCCCGGTAACCTCGCCTCTTCGCTGATCCTGCTGCACGCCTCGGATGCGACCAATGGCAGCAGTGAGACAGCAGCAATCGTGGAGGGGTGCCGAAATTCAACAATTTCCGCTAGTTACGCTGGCCGGATCAAGGACACGTATTGGTACATATTGGTCTCCGTTTTTGTTTTATTCGACTTAATCGCAATATTCATCCTGGCTCTCCTTGTCGATAGACTGCCTTCCTCAGATCCGTTCTGCTCGAGCAAGGCCAAATTCAAGCGCTTTATCTTCGACCCTTCGGTGTCTACAATTAAAATGTTTTTAAATGGAGACTGGTCTTTTTGGGCTTCATGTTTGTCTGTAGTGGTTTGGTGCAGTCTTTTGCATTCAGCGTGTTCGCTAAGGTACGTCACGTGTGCTTACATGAATTGAATCACACTTAGTGGCAGTTATCTTTTTTTTAGGAGTATGTTACTGATTGTCTGGGCCTCAGTCAAGTTGGCTTTGTCTTGATGGTACTGGGATTGTCCAATGCACTCACAAGTGGAGTTGTTGGGATAATAGTGAAGTACGTTCCACGTTTGGTGATAGTTCTCATTGCCACATCCATCAACGTTGGATTGATCATGTTCTTATTGCTGTGGGAACGCATTCCCAGTTACTTGATGGCATTTCTATTTGCTATTGGATGGGGCTTTACTGGTGGTGTTTGGAACACTCTGTCTTCCAGTATGTTGCACTTAAAGTTTGGTGGAGAGAAGGGGGGGGGGGGGGGGGGGGGGGGAGAATGGGAATATGTTGGCCTATTGTGCAGTGAGTTGCAGTGAACATGATGCACTGATGATGCCCCATTAGAGTATTGTTTAATATATTAAATAAGCACATGCAAACCAAATGTTTATTTTTTATTTTTTATGCCTTAATAGATTTGATGTCATTTAAGGTATAGCAATGGAAATAATGTGTATAACACTGATGTGCAATTTAACATGTTATTTGTTTCCTAATGGTACTTCATCTAGGTTTTGTTGGAATTCTGTATCCTACGGAGTCTGAACCTGCATATAGTGTCGCAAGGATGTGGCAAGCATTTGGACTGACGGTTGGATTTGTCATGTCCTACTTCGATTCACAAGCTGCCTTTTTGTACCTGTTGCTGGGATTGCTCCTGATCACAACTGGACTATATATGGTTGTGGAGTTTAAGAGTCAGAGCAGGACACAAATATTTCCATGTTTAGTGTTCTGTATTAAAGAGACTGCAGCTGGCAGCGTTGAAGAAGAAGAACTTGTAACTAGAGCAGAAAGTTAAATTGCACTCAGTTGCCCTATCCATGGTGGTGTAATTTTGAATTTCACCGTCTGTTCATCCCCTCAGGTTGCACTTTGCTGTCAGTCTCGTGCTCTGCCTTCCTTTGTCGACTTTCTTCATGTCCGACGCTTCAAAAAACAATGCAATGAGGACTAAAGCATCCCTTATTGGGATTTGATCCTACCGGCTCTCGTGCAGACCAATCATATAAAGCCATGCATAAGGCCCATAATCTAGATCAGTCTTTTGGCGGCAGCCCGTTGGCGCTCAATATATTATCACTAACGCAACAATCACCTCGTACATTTGTGCATACGTTGCATGTTCCACTTTAAAGTGTAGCCTATGTATTATCGTTGCAAAGATTAGGCCCATCGTAATTTTTTAAAAAGTAATCGACTGGCAACGAGCAGTGAATCGATTATCTCTGATTTGTAGCGTGTAATCAGTTATTGTGTGCCAAGAATAATGTACGGTCATTGTACCATAAATATTATGCACCTATCGATCTCAACCTTGTTCTTCCCCCCTCCCGTACGGGAGATATCGGGGATTTGGGATTGCATTATCTGGGCGCGATTTGTCTATTAAATTTCACGTCAAACGCCCGTCAATCCCCTGAATACTCCTCGTCAACAAATCCCTTGATACCCCTGGACCAGGGGCGGCGGAGCAGGGGGGGCTGGGGGCATTTGCCCCCCCCCCCCCCCCCCCCCCCCCCCCCAAATATCGAGGTGGGGGGGCTCAGCCCCCCCTTGCGCTACATCAGATTATAAATAAATTTAACCTGCTGTAGTTCTAGTTCGGCGTGCTCGACCTTCGCGTTTTGGCGGAAGGGATAGTGCTGTAGGTGATAATAGCCTACATATGTGATAATAGACCCTTCAGCCAAAACGCGAAGGTCGGGCTGCGCCCAACTACACGTTGTTTCTTTGCTGTGAGTGACTTGTTTGGGTGCGCGTATACGGATGAAAAGGAGGCAAGTTCAATTGCATGAATCGTGTCCGTTTCGAAGAAAGATAAGAGCTCTGGGTTATTGGAGTTCTAACGGGTGATTCAGGTACCGCCGGAGCTGAACGTCACAATGTGCGGTTTCGAATTGTGGGAACGAATTCGAAGAGAGTAGTTCTGTAAGGTGTCGTGGCAGTACCCTTAAAAACAACCAGAAAGAGTTGACATCAACGTCAAATGAATCTGTAATCGTTGAAAACACGGCTAGTTATTCGGAGAAAGATGGTGAAAACAGCCAAGTAGACATAATACCAGTTGACTGTACTGCAACGGATGAAGGTCAATTGGACTGCACTTGCAATTGCTGTAGCAATGAAATGGAGGCCTATCAACCGAAACAGAGGGATATTTTAGAACAATTTTCAAGAAAAGGTAGGCATTTTGTGCTATCCTGGTAAGAAAAACACGTTTGGATAACATTGTGTATATCAAAATCAGTCTTTCAGGTCGATTTTTCTATTCCACAACTGGAAAAGCAACTTTCTATACTCGTCATGTGATTCGTGTGGAGCTACCAGACCTAAAACGGGTCACGAACATTCGCACAATATGCACAGCAGAATTTATATCACGAAATGATCAACGAGTTCGCTTCTTTGGTACATTTCCATCGTCTTAATTGCATATCCCAAATTGTGTAAGCGTGTATGTGTATGAATGTAATTATCTTTTTGACCACCACTGCCCCCCCAAATATAGACACCCTCCGCCGCCGCTGTGGACGGGGTTGACATTGAAACGGATCACGTGAGCCATAGACAGCACTACATCTTTGAGTCTGTACCGCGGAGTTGTTGATTGGCTATCGCACCTCGCCCTAGTCTCGTACCCAGACCCAACTATCCGCAGCTGCGGATGGATTACATCACCGCTACGGTGATGTAATCCATCCGCAGCTGCGGATAGTTGGGTCTGGGTACGAGACTAACCTCGCCCCTAATTAAGTTGGAAATTAGTTACATCATGGGTTTGTACTCGGGTTTGTAAGAATCGAAGCTTCCCTGAGGCGTAAAACACCAAACGTGCATGGAGTACGCCCAAAACCGTTAACGCCCCTCAAGGTTTTGGACGTATTGTGGCTTAATCTTTGACTCCTAAACGCTAGTGTTGTGTGTTTACTATTCTGTACTCGTACTCATCGGCAGCACGAACAATAAATAAATAGATCATAATTGGCCTAATCCCCAATAATTATCTAATGGTTTTACACGTCAGCTGAGCTGAGGTGAAAGTACAGATTCGTAATCTTTTTTTGAATTGATAATTAATTGATATATATCCGACCTTTACCACCAGCTCATAAGGCTAGGGGTGACCCTCGAATCATTATTATAGTGACCTTGCAATCCTGCATGTTTCATGTTAACGGATGACCATGTTACCCAGTCGTCAGTCAGCAAAAGCGAGGGTGAAGCTGACATCAAGCAACGCAAGATGTCGAAAAAAACTGACGCCGAAACCCACGATCAAGCAGACGGAACAACAAACAAGGGCGATCGAGCCAAGAAGACGCTGGTTAGGCAAGCGTACACCAACATCTATGGTCTCGGCGCGAGCATTTTCTTCCTCTCTTGCGGATTCGGGGGTCTTCGCAACATTCAAAGCAGCATTAATTCGAACGCTGGTCTAGGAGTTGTCACGTTGTCGATATTGTACGCGCTGTTCATGGTATCAAGCCTCTACACTCCGGGATTGATTAACGCCTTCGGCACAAAGTACGTGTACTTGGCTGGCGTGTCAGGGTACTTCCTCTACACAGCTGCAAACTACTATTCGACCTGGTACACGCTGATTCCAGCTTGCGTCATAGCCGGTCTGGCATCGGGGCCTGTGTGGGCGGCATCGAGGGTACATATTATTCAGGTTGCCATAGAAATGGCACCATTTTTGAAAGAAAGCAGAGACATCGTTATTAGTCAGTTCGTTGGGATAGTTTACCTTGCCTTTCAGCTGTCATCAGTCCCAGGGAATCTAGCGTCCTCACTGATTCTGTACTTGACTGACAAAGACGCCTATGGCAATAGCACACTAAACACCACCAACGCTAGTCTGTGCACCACGGGAACCAGGAAGATCGAGCAGAAGTACATCTACATGCTGATATCAGTGTACATGGCCTTCATGACTGCGAGTCTAGTTATCGCTGCACTGACTGTGGACAACACTAGGAGAGCACAGAAGCAGTCTTGGAAAGCGAAGATCAAGACTGTGTTTGATGTGGGGGTTTTTAAGATTCTGTTCACGTGGAAGATGGCGCTCATTTTTCCCATGGGAATGTACGCAGGAATGGAGCTCTCGTATTTCACAGGGACGTTTGCAAAGGTAAAGTTAGCATTTTTTGACAACACACGCACGTAGGTACATGCGCTGTGGTTCCCAAGATGTAACATTGCCGTAACTTGTGAGAATCAAAGTAGTTAGAGCTGATATGTAAATCTCTCGTGTTGTATCATTGCCCAGCTGGCATTGCAACAGCTGCAACTTTACTCACTACAGTGTTTGATTGCATCTTTTCCTAGTCTATTTGTCCTGCAATATATTCACATCCATGCAGGAATCGTCCATACATAGACGAATCTCACTTTTATTTTCGAATTGAATTTCATTTTCTGTGTAGTAAAGATTAACTAGTACCTCGTGTTCACAAATGCATATGCAGTGAAACAGGATTAATTTTAAGCTACCCTTCTATTTAGTTAGTGCCATCTGCGCAATAATGAGCACCCAATTACAGTAACAAAGTAAGTATCGTTACCAGACCATAGTACCAATTAGAAGTTATTCATGTTTACGGCTTCACTTTGTATTGTTGAAACCCCCCTTCCTGCTACCCAACATTCCTCTGCTGCCTCAATTAGTTGATTTTGGACAACTCTACTGTAGCTAAATCGACGTTAATCGGTTAAAATTGAATTGAACCGACAGCAAATGATGCTTGAGTATCATTAAAAAAAAAAAGTAAACTGTATGCAAATCATATTTTAGCTTTGTACTCATTAGTAGTTATGGGTTATTAACAGTGGAATAAGATAATTAGGAGATTCTTGAAGCAATGGAAAGCTCATTTGAATTGACAAATAACTATTTATGGCTGTACTGTTGACATTTATAACACTGTTGTATTGTATCAAAGGTAGCACATTTGATATATTTGTTTCCAGAAAATATAATCTGTTCAAAATGAAACTTAGGATATTAGGTATTTTTCTTAAGCTGTTGTAATGACAAAACTATTAGTCAATGTGTCATCTGGTGTGTGTTTATGCATTTCTTGATCACGCACACTTGAGGCAAGCTGGGTGCATTGGCATTTAGAAGGCTGTCTTTTATTGTGTGTATGTGTGTGTTGTGTGCATGTACTCTGTATACATTTTGACTTTTATGCGATGGTTAGTTATTTATATTGTTTTTTTTGTGTACAGGATTACATCTCAAACTGCCTTGGGGTTAGCCAGGTGGGTTTTGTCCTTATCGTATTTGGTGCAGCCAGTGCCATCATGAGTGGGTTCATAGGGCGGCTGATCAAATATGTCCCTCATTTTGTATTCATCATTGTTGCTGGTCTGGTGTCCGCTGGGCTTCTTGTTTTCCTTCTACTGTGGAATCCAGTACCCAGCTATGCCATGGTGTATTCCTTTGCACTGATCTGGGGATTGACTGATTCAGTGTGGGATACCCTATCATCAGGTAGTGTATTTTTGATGTACTAAGACATGCATAATTTGATGTCAGTCAGAGTATATCCCCATGGTTTTGGCTTCAATGTCAAGTATCACTCTGTTCCTGCCCTGCCCACTTCCTTAATTCCCCTCCCTCCCTCCAGGATTCATAGCACTCCTGTTCCCGGGCAAGCCCCACTATGCATGCAGTTGCAGTAGGGTAGCCGTGGCCTTTGGCAATACGGTTGGTTTCCTGATAGCCAAAGTAGCCGAGCCTCCCTACGTCCGTGTGGTTATAATGCTGATCTGGCTGGTGGTCACCATTGGTTCTTACTTTGTGCTAGTAGCAAAGACCAGGACACTTGAACAGATATTTCTCTATCAGGTATACTGCCCGACGAAAGCTGTGGCCAAGGAGAGAGCGAGGCAATCGTCTCTGATATCGCCGAATGTGCCTGTTGGTGCCGTGCCTCTGCTCGATGCCTCTTACCGCCCCGACCTGATGGTGCACCATTTGGTGACTCTGGTGAACCCCGTCTCTCGCACAAGGTGCAAAACGAGCTTTCACCGGCAGTGCCACATGCTGTTCTCACACCACTTCATTGTCGGACACCCGTTCTACCCACACGCCCACGGGACCACTCCACACGATCCGGATTTCGTATGGAGAGTTCCCGTGAACCGCTCGATGTCACATGTGGAAGCTGTGGATGCAGAACATGTCGAAACCGGTGTTTAATTTGATTTCTGCACATTAAATTGCTTGTAGGCTTTTAGTTTATGATATCATTCTGCTTTATTATCTGCTGTGATTGCATATTTATTATATACCTAAATAAAGATTTTTTTTTTCACTTGGAGCTTAAACATTACTATTGAAAGCTAAGGGGTTCTAATTGGTCAATTATTTCAGTTAAATGGCATGTTAATCCTTCGCCATGCTCACTGTTATGGTCACCCAAATCACTACCAGCTTTTCAGCATTTCAGCAATAGTGAAATGTTGTGATTGCAGGAGCATGTGTGTGTGTATGTGAGTGTGTGTGTGTGTGTGTGTGTGTGTGTGTGTGTGTGTGTGTGTGTGTGTGTGTGGGTGTGTGCATATCAGTCGTTGCAAAAGAAGCACTCACACTGAGACGTGACAGAGATAATACCGGTAATTACATAGCACAGCACAAATTTACTACACCTATTTTTGAAGGCGTTTCCTTCACAAACCGCAGTTTTGAATCAATTCTGCGAATCAACTAATCCGATCTGGCGTCGCTGATCGGATAATAACCTGCTTGCTGTATTCGCAAGCATGCATGGCTGACGTGGCCTTTACCACATGACATAGTATAACGTAACGTATTGGATCGTTTCCGCGAAACGGGACCTTACGCATGTTTCTTCAAGATTTCAAATTTTTGGATAGTCTAGAACTCTGACATGTCCTCTACACATTGCTTCTTACGTACTGAGAATCGGAGTATCTGTCGTGGAGTTGTAAGGCTCTAGCCTCGGTGCCCAAACCTTAAATCACAGCACCGGATCAGAGATAATATACAGAGGGATTGGCAATGCGTCACGTGAGCCATAGAGATTATTTTTCGCGTGCCATCCGACCTGCTGTGAATTGCACCTGCGTATAAGTGAGGACAGCGTCTAAAACTCGCTGGTTGTTTGAACTAAAAGGTAAAGGCTAATTTTTAAGTTCACCATCACATGTTGCTCTTTTTTGAAGGGCTGCGAGTGACTGTTTCGAGCGTTTTTGCCAAAATTGCGATTTTTCCGGAGCGCCGTTTTTTGTGGGACAGTATCTTACGAATCGATGGTCTTTTCTTCTTGAAAATGGCTTTATAACGTGCAAGATGGTTAAATTGTAGCGTGCATGGTGTTGTTTGTTTGTAACGGCAGTGCTCAGAACCCGCTCCTACGGAATGTTGGATATGGTAATTTTGTGGGACAGTGTAGCCTTTATCGTATAAGCTAGATCGCTAAATTTGACGCTGTCTTGTAGCTCTTGGTTCATATTTTAGCATCCGAATATTTTTATATCTAGCGCGCGACTACGTTACGGCTTGTATTGTGTCAAATGTGATGGTTTTATGGTTGTTACTAACTTGCTAGCCCATTTTGCAGTCTACAGCGGGTTACAACGCAATTAGCTACTTATCGCCGTCCTATAATGATAATTGGTGTACACGCATACATTTGTTTGGTTGTGGGTTTGAGTACAGGTGCGGATGGCACGCGTTAATACAGCCCGTTTCCAATCCCTCTATATATGATCTCGACCGGATGTATTACATCACCAAAATACGTACCGGTGATGTAATACATCCGGTGCTGTGATATAAGGTCTGGGCACCGAGACTAGTAAGGCTCTCATTTGTAATTAGCCATATTTCAATGCTGCTGCAGCAGGTGTTACGTTTTCTATTTCGCGTACTGGGAAAGTTTATAAAGTATGCTTTAGGTCCCTTTTCGCGGAAACGATGGCATATAGCAATATACAGCTAACTAGCTACGATATCGATAACGTCATAAATTATAACCTCAATAATCATAGCCAATAGAAATATTAACCAGTGCATGTATCGCTACTGACAATAATAGTTATAATTTCTACTTGGGCAGCTAGCTGCGTTTCTTGCTTGGTGTCATCACGAAGATGGAAGAAGTCAGTATCGAGTCCACGCACGTACGTGATGATACATTCCAAAGAAACTGCATGATAATTGTGTAGCACGAAAAAACCCAACTAACCAATATAGTGGTACACACATGCAACTATCACTATTAGGCAACAAAATACTGCTTCCATCGGCTTGCTTATGGGTCAATTGTGGCTTGGAATCTCATCGTTGCTGGTCATCTATTCCCCACGCTCAGAGGTAGTGCTCCTGTGAACCACGCGCCACTCTTCCCCCACAACTGCAGGATAAAGGGTGTATATGGTGTACATGCATGCATACATGTGTTAGCGTTTGTGAAAAGAATTGTAGAGAATGAGGAAGACTGTGGATCGCAACGTGAAACATGATACCAACGCTATCCTCTATGCATACTTATTCGTATAGTAAAGCATGCAAAAATCCAGTCATGCGTGTATCATCGGTGTACATGTCCGCTGTGTCTATGTGTGTTTGTGTGTGTGTGTGTGTGTGTGTGCGCGTGTGTGTGCGGATTCAATCATAATATACAAAAACAGTATGTGGGTGCAATACTTGTCCAGGGACGGCGGAAGGTATTTTTAAGTGGGGGGGGGGGGGGGGTAAGGCTATGAATAATTAATGATGGGCGTGGTATACTACTATTGCGCATGCGCAAATTAATTAACGGCTCTTTAATTCTATTGTAATTTAAAACAGTCCGAATTTGTTCATCCTATTATTCTCTTTACCATGTACAAAAACGTCCTCAGATCGAACTGGAAGGACACAAGAATCATCCGTGGGAGGCATAGGGATCGCTGGAGTTTTAATTGTCCGTGCCAAAAATCCAATAAGCTTCGTCTGTTTCATCTTTTGTTCGCCGTCCTCCGATGTGAAAGTTTTGTGCTTCATTAATTCCAACACTTGGATAATCACTTATTAACTGGTTATATGACGTGTTAATAATGAATAATAATTCTGTCCAGAAAAGTTGGGGGGGGGGGGGGGGGGGGGGGGTAAATACCCCCCTGGTTCCGCCGCCCGCTGTTGTCCACAAATGGACATCACGATATTGCACGCCTGCATACACATCCATGCACGGTATATTACCGCATAACTGACCATACAAAGAACCTTACATCCATCTCACTGAAGCAAATAGTGCAAAGAGTGATAGCATCTCCACACAGGCGGATGTACCTCTTCACACAGCTCTGGCAGCATGACTGGATGTGTATCATATGCATGCATGCACCGGTACGGAGGACATTATCGGCCTTCTGGATGAAACCAATACCATACCGTCGCACTTATCATACCTCATGGCCAGAAATAGCGGACATGAATAATTGAAACCCGCGACGCGCGTCATGAAAAATTGAAGTATGGAACGTCTATGGAGATTTGCATTCAAACGTGTACAATTCTTTGCTGGAGACCCGTAACTATGTTTCCAGGCAAAATTGTGATAAAGGTACTCTGAATGGAACTTCTTGTATTATTTTGTTCTGCCAAAATGTGCACACAGCTAATTCGAAACTGGGTTTTATGAGAATACATACATTGAATGGAAGATGGTGCATTTATCAACCGTTTCTCCCTTATAGCACGCCGTGTAGACCCGCTACTCAAGTTTCCAAGGCAGATCCTAAAGGCTAAATCATCTGGCCATATACTTATACTATGGTGTTAATTTTGCCACATACATAGATGATTCAAAATGGACTTTTCTAGGTTGTGCAGCATGACATTATTAAACGTTATAGTTAATTATTGTACAGTACACTGGTCATTACATGCTATACATACATGTACATCCGTAACTTCTAAAATCGCTGTACCTCGCGAGTACATGGTATTCAGTGTATCCTCGCGTTCATTCTAGCTTTCGCTTTGTGAAGACAACCATATATCTATATGGAATTGAATGAGAACGTGCAACCAGCTATAGCAGCCGAAGAAGCTATACGCTTTCGAAAGATGTGCTACCTCCGTTGGAGACACTAGTGGTGACTATTGTGGGGTCCACTGAACTTGATGGTATACTATCTGTAGCGATACCAAACCGTCTGCTAGAAGACTGGGCAAATTCACGGAGTACCGATACAAGCTTCGTGGCGTTGTTAAATGAACGTATTGAGGACGATATCATGTCTTTCGACCCAGACGCGACACGTTTAGAGACACAATTGTATCGCAGATCGCTGAGTGTTGCATCTAAACTTAGAAAAACGAGGGGTGCAAAGAGGATCGATGTGCTATTTGGCTCCACAATCACTACAATTTATAAAGGTGAGTTGTTTCCTGCTGCCGTGCTTGTTGAAGAACGAAGCGTAGCGAACGACTTATTGGCTGAAGCCGATGCTATGATATACGATTTGCAGAATCAGCTAATTTTCGTGAGGCAGGAACTGACTGAAGCACACGAAACGCTTGCTTCACAGTATTGTAACAAAGGAGGTAAATTAGATGATGTAAGCAACAGGCACGCTCGATGGAAAGTATACAAGATGTAGTTAGTTGCAGAAGTAGAGCGTTGGAATTCCTGCATGCCATCATACGGGATTACTCCTACTCACATGTCATGCATGCCACTACTGGAAAACCTCTAACTATGCCTCTGTTATCAGGAACCACTGATATCGATAAATCCGACAGCTCCGAGGCAAATCTAAGGGTTTTTTATCCGCTAGATAGATTCGGAGTAAGCGACAAGTTTTACCAAGAACTTTCCATGCTTTTCTCAGAGCTTCCAAGGTTTAATGCCGTAAAAAAAAAACGCGCACCGAACTCAATGATATCTTGGACCTCATCCGCATCGAGGGACATGAAGGTGCATGCCTATCGGCCGTTTGAAAGTACTTTGTGCAAACACTTGTCAATATTGGTAATAGTAAACATTACAAACAATACATGCATGTAATAATTGATTCTTCTCAATGCAGATAGCAAAGAACCCAGCAGTATTTGCATCTGTTAAAAAAAATTAAAATCAGGATTTCTGGGGATGGTGCTAAGTTTTCAAGAACGTCTAATTTCATTCTGTTATCATATGCTATCCTGGAACCTTCCATTGGACAATACTTATCCGGACTAGGTAAGAAAGTGAATAGACCTACTCATGCAGTTATGTTTACTATTTATAATACTGTCGGTACATGCAGGCAACCATACTATTGCAGTAGTCAAAGGTATGGAAGATTACTAAACAATCTCCGCAGCGTTTTCTGTGACCTTTGATGGAATTAATCATCTTCAGCAGACATGTAACCCTTACCCAATTGAACTCTTTCTGAGTTCAGACATGAAGGTTGGTGTTGTCTAGTTTAAGGAGGTACTCCATGCATGTTCTTTCTATGTTCTAATAGTTAGTTTACGCTTTTGAGACTGGGTCTAAATGGAGCAAATTCTATATACGCTTGCCCATTTTGCACGATGCACCGTGATAACAGGTTTGAACGTACTAAGCCTGTTACAGTGAAATGTGGTACATAATGCCTTTCTCTAGATGGGACGTGTCAAAGGCAGAAGCGCACTATACCAACACTGTTGTGAGAACACTTGCTATACTCTTAGGTGAGGAATATATATATAAATTCCTACATGTTCTAACTGCAATCTTGCAGATGCGGCTTTGCTACCAATGGCAAAATGGCAGCGCAGCATAAAGGCTCAATACATCGGCCACTCACTTCTATACCACTTCATCATGTGATACTTGATGAATTACATGTATTATTAAGGATTTTTGATGTGATGCTACGGAACCTTATAATGATTACGAAGTCAATGGATGATCGGCTTCATCTTCACACTAACTTGCATCTACATCAACTGGTGGTATGCATTAAAAGTTGCGGTGTTTCGTTCAATGTTTGGGAATCAGTGTCAAGTAGTGGCAATTTTGCGTGGACATCCTTAACGGGTGAAAGTGTGAAGAAAGTTTTAAAGATACACATGCACACTATGTACAAACATTGCATCCCATCATCTTCTACTTACACTAGCTACTTCCGCCAAAAATGAAAGATATCCCTCTGCCATGTACATTGCTGCCAAATTGTTAAACTGTGGACGGTATATGCAAGGGGGAGGGTGGGGGTGGTAAATCAATATTGAGCAGGTTTCTATATTGAATGTTACAACAGAGTTGTACACTATGATATCCAGTGAGTCACCATCATTAAATGCTGCAGATGACATTCATCAGAAGGTGTGTTGTCAGGTACACCAAACAATGCTGTGATACTGTGTATATGGGACAGCGAAATGTCCTATGTTTTATAACATTATACACTGTAACTATAAAAATGCTCTGCGCGTGAATCGTCGTAGCGTCTGAACGGTTAATGCTGTCGACTTCCTATTTTCACCAAATGATGCCACACCATCTCTCTATGGATGAGTCGAATATTGTCTCTTAGCTCCACTCCCTGAGGAAAATACAAGAGGTCTTACCTCTAGGGGTTCGAAACACGAGTATTTCCCTGCAGGAGTGTCGGCATTGCCTCAAATTCGGTTTCCAGTTAGAGAAGCTCTTGAGGTACTTAAATATTCTTTTCGTTAATTTTTACTTCAATAGGTGATAAGATATTTGCTTTCTAAGTTAAAGCACATTTCCCGCTAGTTTCGCGGGTCGGGTCTAATATATATATTGTATGTATTAGACCCGAACCGCGAAAATGTGCTTTAACTTAGAAAGCAAATATCTTATCACCTGTTGAAGTAAAAATTAACGAAAAGTATACTTAAGTACCTCAAGAGCTTCTCTAACTGGAAACCGAATTTGAGGCAATGCCGACACTCCTGCAGGGAAATACTCGTGCTTCGAACCTCTGGAGGTAAGACCTCTTGTATTTTCCTCAGGGAGTGGAGCGAAGAGACAATATTCGATTTATCCACAGAGAGATGGTGTGGCATCATGTGGTGAAAATAGGAAGTCGACATGCAGCATTAACCGTTCGGACGCTACGACGATTCACGCGCAGAGCATTTTTATAGTTATAATGTTATAAAACATAGGACATTTTCGGTATATATATAATATAGAGCAAGAGATGGGTTGAACTATTCTTGAGCATCAAAGAGGATGGTCACCAACGCAAGCATGTAACTCCATACATTCATGCCATGGCGTATCATGTTTCAAACAGCATGGAAGTATGAAGCAGTTTTCTTGTCAATGTAAACTGTACAGTAATAGTATGCAAATGTCAAATATTCTTTCAGGTGTGGAGAAGCATAATGATGACGCCAAGAGAAATTACTTCTCCAGCAACCGGTGGGATGCCCCAGCAGAAGACAGAGTACAGGCTGGAAGAGCTGCGTGAGTATGCCAGAGAAAGGAGGTCTTACACTAAGCATAATTCTGCATACTGGCATGAAGGAGGGATTGAAGCCCATCGCGGTCTGAAACTCGGGAAGCACACCTACATCAAATGAACATTGCCAAGACATGCTTAAAGCATGATTACAGTACTGCTGGAGGACAACTACATGTATAACATTACTGCAATGTTGTTTACAATGAGCTGCAATGTTTTGAATGAGCTCTGCATGATGTTGCTAGCAGGAGTTCATAATGTTTTCCTTCAAACATACACGGGCCTATGAACTTTAAATGAGTGTGATAAAATGGTGCGTTCCAACAGATAATCATGTAGTGGGCTTTACGTGTACCACATGCATGTATCCACCTCATCCTGACTTAATTCAGCTGATCAATGTGAAAGCAGTTCAGGAATTGATTCTCTGGCTAGACCATGCTGTGAATAAGGTCTATAGGTTGTCTGCAATTATGATCTATATATTGTCTCTCTTGTTACTCCTGTACTATAGATGTTTTGAATGAGCTCTGCATGATGTTGCCTGCAGGAGGTCATAATGTTTGCCTTCAAACATCCACTGGTCTATGAATGTGGTGCATTCCAACAGATAATCTTGTTGTAGGCTTTATGTGTACCATATGCATGTATCCACCCCTCATCCTTACTTAATTCAGCTGATCAATGTGAAAGCAGTTCATAAATTGCTAGGCCATGCTGTGAATAAGGTCTATAGGTTGTCTGCAATTATGACCTATATATTGTCTCTCTTGTTACTCCTGTACTATAGATGTTTTGAATGAGCTCTGCATGATGTTGCCTGCAGGAGTTCATAATGTTTGCCTTCAAACATCCATTGGCCTATGAATGTGATAAAATGGTGCATTCCAACAGATAATCATGTACATGTAGCGGGCTTTACCACTGTACTTTTGCGCATCTAATGTCCATGCACAAGAGTTATTCCAGGGTTTTAAGCCGTTCTTATGTGTGCATGATATGACGCTTTCCTAAATTTGTTAAAAATCGTAAATGTACATCTCCTTGTAATCACACATGTTACACAACTTGTACATGGTTATAGCTATGGACTTCCTTTTTCAACGCATCATACTACACCTTTTCTGTATGGTAAATGTATATTGTGGGATCTTGCTTTAACTTCGTGTTTTTATCCCCGAATCCCACGATTATCAAAACCCACTATGCTTTTTGCTGATATGACCATGCAAATTGCACCAGCACATTAAAAATGATTCAGATGGGTAAATAATCGTGAGCTACATGTATACAACAGAAATTTCTCCATGTGCTGTTTGATAGCTTCGAACGCTTTGGCTTAACTTACGCAAACGAAACGGCACTACTATTCTCATTCCCGCCTGATGTAGCGACACCACGCGTTAAAATACTCAATCGGTTATCATGATTAGTTCCACTATTGTGTCGCGTGAGATACTTGGTATGTAGGATATAGTTTTGATAGTGTTTGGGCAACAACAAAAGCATGTCAGGACCTGTTGTTATTATACACTAGTCTGGCACGCAGAAATTTTAATTTGCGCACTTGCGCTGCATCAATCCACATAAGCGTGGGCGTACCGTTTTTCTCGCTACAGAAACGGAGGTTTGGCACACTATATCGTAGTCTTACTATTTTAATGGTCTCGTGAGCAGAAGTCTCGTGAGGAGACGATACATCAATATTCAAAAGATGACGCAAGGTATTACATAATGACATACGTTTATGAATCTAATTAATTATGCTTGGTTGTAATTAGTTAATTTGTCTTGAATTTAGTTAATGGATGCTTAATGTTCTTTACATGATACAGTATATTATAATCAGACCGATTTTTAGAGAATACTAAACCTGTTTGGAATTCAATTTGAAAAAAATAATTTTAGTTAATTGATTTGAATTAATAATTTCTTGTCTTGAAACATGATACATCATTAAAAAGGTGGCAAAGTTATTGGTGAAATCAGAATCTATCACAACCTTACATATTCACTCATGTCCTCCATTTCTGGCCATGTTTTCGCAGAGGACGCACACAGCAGTGTGGCCGCTTCGCCTCGCTCGGCTATCCAAGCTCTTAGCACAGATCAGACAAGACGACATGCCGTCTCCGGAGGGCAATCTCTCGTCGCACTTCTTTTTCAGCAGCCTGCATATGGGAGTAGTGGGACATTTCTTCGTTAATTAAATCAGCAACACGAACCCAACTCTCGTTCGCTCTTCACGTTCTAAGTCGTCGGCTTTCAACACGACTTGTTTGATCGCACTGATTTCATCTCGTGATGTATACGCGCGTCGCCTTCGATTCGCCTTCTATGGAAGTCCTTCTTGTTATTGTCGCCTTTGTGCTCCAACCCACGCATTTTCTACGGAGGAGGAGATGGGGCAAAGTCGCTCAAGATCTGGCTGGGACTAAGCCAACCTGCGACCCGAGCCAGACTAAGATGACAGTTTTTTATTTCCTATTTACTAAAACTGAATGCAATACTTAAAACTATGCGGGAATGTATACATAACATTCTTAAAGCTTATACGTATATTCATGCACTGCATGTATATCAGTACGATATATGAAAATTAACTGCTCACCGACTTTGGATGCTCAGTTCCTCATCAGAAACCCCCAGGGGCGGATCCAGGATTTTGGGAAATGGGGGGTCTGATAAATATATTCACAACTGGGGGGGGGGGGGGTATGGAAGGGGGCGTGCCCCTCCCGTGACAGCAAGGGGGTCTGGGGGAGCGCTGATAGCTCCCCCAGTGCACACACATGCATGCACACATACACACAGACTGGGCTTGTACCACTTGCAGAGACTTTGGGTTCTTATTTCTCACACTGTTTTCACAAATCGTACATGTGCATGAATGTACACACCTGTGCACACATTATGTAAATAGCCTGTACATCCTCACACACGCTTTTTGCTTTTGCGTTTATTTAGCATGAAATTCACAGTGATATCCAATACATATACATCACGCGATATCCGGATTACTAGAGCCTGCATGGATAGCGACGAGAAACTCTTCATTCTTCACAATGCTATGGTTCGTACTGCTCAGCAATTAAATTTGTGACGCAAAGCTTTTGTGAATTTGCGACCGAAGCGTGCACGTGGCCATGCACCAGCGGTCTATAAACGACTCATGTATTTTTTACTATAATATTAGTATTGTTAGTTTATTTAGCTCTATAGCTCTGTTTTCTGAGGAAAAGAATCTGAGATCCATCCCATTCACGTCTTTTGATCGCTTACTCAATTCTTGCTCACACGCACATTCGATCGATCGCGCGATTAATATTTCGTTAATACACATGTAGGAGGATTTAATTAGATCGATATAGACCCCACTTGGCTAGAACGATGTGCAATCTTGCAAATCCAAGGACGGTAACATGCATAGATTACAGTATGCATTACGCCATTCTTCATATAGGAAAGGGGGGTCCGGACCCCCTGGAACCCCCCCCCCCCCCCCCAAATCCTCCCCTGAACGTGCCCGAGTTCTGTCGAACAGCTTAGTTTTTCGCTTTTTGCATCTGCTTGGTTTTGAAGCAGAACGAATGTTTATACGTTTAATTACATTATTGTAACATAATAATCTTTCTTATGGATTACACAAACCTGTGTCTGAGGGGCTCTCACACCAAATGGAGGAGTACAATAGGAAGGGAAGACGGAGCAGTGTTGCCTAGTATCTCTTAATCACTATTATTTATCTATTTACATTTAGCTGACAAGATAGCTGCCATTTGGGATAAGTCACATAGTGAAGTGCTGGGCTACGTGCATGCAAGAATGCTTTTTGCAGTCCTTCGTGCTATATACAAATCTGTGCATTTATGGCAGTAGAGTGAAATGGTGAAGGATGGAGATTGAAAATGGAGCTAGGCCTCCATAATTGCCAGAATAATGTGTTTCTCGTGTTTCTTGTGTGGTACTGCTTTTTATTCTGTATTAAATGTTGTTTGTGTTGTGTGCATGTTTCAGTGTAAATTATTATTATTTTTTTGTTGTTTGATGTATATTTATTTTTTATTAAATGTCTAACAATGATTGCACACCTATCAATACACTTCTGAGCAATAGACATAGACAGGCTATGACCTGGGCATTTTGCTCATGCCAAAGTCTTCCATACAAGATGGTGGTAGGCAGTATGCATCCTAAATGGAGCAAATGCAAATGATGCACTTTGGGAAAAACTACACACCTAAAGTCCCATGAAATGTATCAAGTATGCCTGCACCCGGACCATGACCATCTATCATATCCTTGGTATATATATTCATTTTGTGCTTCTTGTCTCCAAAGTTGTGGGCCGTGCATGGTGAATAAATTGACATTGGCACAACTTTTCCTATTTGAGCTTGTAACCAACCAAAACACCATTAATGTTAATTATTATTATGTAAACAATAATAAATAATAAACCAAGTCATCTTCAGACTTGCCTCAAGGCTGGCTGTCCGCACCCAGTCTTCCAATCACATGCATGCTTGTGACAAGCTGTGAGGCTGAGCATTCTTTCCGTTTCGCAGGATCAAAATTCCTGCATCCGCACCTTGTAGTTTGTTAGAAAAACACGCCCATGAAGCTATACACCTGCAATCGAACCGTGCCATGAGGACGACAGTCCGCCCACTCGCGAGAACTGAAAGTCCACTATTAGCAATGCTAAAAGCCCCTTCCCATCCCGTTCTTCAGGACTCTCTAATTACCCGTCTGTAACCAGATGAGTGCCGCATACATGTACAATTGCGTTATTATGTTACCATAATGTAATTAAACGTATAAACATTCGTTCGCAGGTGACCCATGCAGTTGTTGCTTCAAAACCAAGCCAATGCAAAGAGCGAAAAAACATGCTGTTCGACAGATCTCGGGCACGTGGGGGATTACTGATGAGGAACTGAGCATCCAAAGTCGGTGAGCAGTTAATTTTCATATATCGTACTGATATACATGCAGTGCATGGATATACGTATAAGCTATAAGATGTTATGTATACATTCCCGCATAGTTTTAAGTATTGCATTCAGTTTTAGTAAATAGGAAATAAAAAACTGTCATCTCTGGCTCGGGTCGCAGGTTGGCTTAGTCCCAGCCAGATCTTGAGCGACTTTGCCCCATCTCCTCCTCCGTAGAAAATGCGTGGGTTGGAGCACAAAGGCGACAATAACAAGAAGGACTTCCATAGAAGGCGAATCGAAGGCGACGCGTATATCACGAGATGAAATCAGTGTGATCAAACAAGTCGTGTTGAAAGCCGACGACTTAGAACGTGAAGAGCGAACGAGAGTTGGGTTCGTGTTACTGATTTAATTAACGAAGAAATGTCCCACTACTCCTATATGCAGGCTGCTGAAAAAGAAGTGCGACGAGAGATTGCCCTCCGGAGACGGCATGTCGTCTTGTCTGATCTGTGCTAAGAGCTTGGATAGCCGAGGGAGGCGAAGCGGCCATACTGTTGTGTGCGTCCTCTGCGAAAAGGTATGATAAGTGCGGCCGTATATGGTATTGGTTTCATCCAGAAGGCCGATAATGTCCTCCGTACCGGTGCATGCATGCATATGATACACATCCAGTCATGCTGCCAGAGCTGTGTGAAGAGGTACATCCGCCTGTGTGGAGATGCTATCACTCTTTGCACTATTTGCTTCAGTGAAATGGATGTAAGTTTCTTTTGTATATATGGTCTTGTACGCGGTATTATACAGTGCATGGATGCGCAGGCAAGCATGCAATATCTTGATGTCCATTTGTGGACAAGTATTGCACCCACATACTGTTTTTGTATAATATATAATCGCATCCGCACGCACGCACACACACACACACACACACACACACACACACACACACACACCACACACACACACACACACACACACACACACACACACACACACACACACACACAAACACACCTAGACACAGACATGTACACCGATGATACACGCATGCACTGGATTTTTGCATGCTTTACTATACGAATAAGTATATGCATAGAGGATAGCGTTGGTATCATGTTTCACGTTGCGATCCACAGTCTTCCTCATTCTCTACAATTCTTTTCACAAACGCTGACACATGTATGCATGCATGTACACCATATACGGCACCCTTTATCCTGCAGCTGTGGGGGAAGAGTGGCGCGTGGTTCACAGGAGCACTACCTCTGAGCGTGGGGAATAGATGACCAGCATGCAACGATGAGATTCCAAGCCACAATTGACCCATAAGCAAGCCGATGGAAGCAGTATTTTGTTGCCTAATAGTGATAGCTGCATGTGTGTACCACTATATTGGTTAGTTGGTTTTTATCGTGCTACATAATTATCATGCAGTTTCTTTGGAATGTATCATCACGTACGTGCGTGGACTCAATACTGACTTCTTCCATCTTCGTGATGACAGCTGTCCTAGTAGAAATTATAACTATTATTGTAGTGGTGCATGCACTGGTTAATATTTCTGATCTTGTCTTATTGATTGTAGTTATAGTTATGACGTTATCGATATCGTACCTAGTTAGCTGTAAAATGCAATATACGCGAAAAAGGGACCAACGCATACTTTATAAACTTTCCCAGTACGCGCAATAGAAAAAGTAACACCTGCGTTGAAATGTATGGCTAATTACAAATTTCACAGCCTCGGTGCCCAGGCCGTGTATCACAGCACCGGATGTATTACATCACCGGTACGTGAAAATAAGCCTTATTTTGGTGTGATGTACTTCATCCGCACCGACCTTACAACTCCACGACAGATACTCCGATTCTCAGTACGTAAGAAGCATGTGTAGAGGACATGTCAGACGTCTAGACTTTCTATCTTGAAGAAACATGCGTAAGGTCCCGTTTCGCTGAAACCGATTCCATACGTTACGTTAACTTATACTATGCCATGCGGTACATGCCACGTCAGCCATGCATGCATGCGAATACAGCAAGCAGGTTATTATCCGATCAGTGACGCCAGATCGGATTAGTTGATTCGCAGAATTGATTCGCAACCATTCGGATCATACTGTTGGTTTGTGGGATGCTCAGGGAGGAAACGCCTTCAAAATAGGTGTAGTACATTTTTTTGTGCTGTGCTATGTAATTATTATCTCTGTCACGTCTCAGTGCGAATGCAACGACTGATATGCACACACCCACACACACTCACATACACACACTCACATGCTCATGCAATCACAACATTTCACAATTGCTGAAATGCTGAAAAGCTGGTCATGGCCAGAAATGGGAGGACAATGAGTGAATATGTAAAGTTGTGATAGAGATTTGAGAATTCTGATTTCACCAATAAATTTGTCACCTTTTAAAATGATTTATCATGTTGCAAGACAAGAAAATTATTAATTCAAATCAATTAACCTAAAATTAATTTTTTCAAATTGAATTCCAAACACGTTCAGTATTCGCTAAAAATCAGTCTGATTATAATATACGTGTATCATGAAAAGAACATTAAGCATCCATGAACTAAATTCAAGACAAATTCATTACAACCGAGCATAATTATCATAAACGTATGTCATTATGTAATACCTTGCGTCATTGATGTGTCGTCTGCTCACGAGACTTCTGCTCTCAAATAGTACCGATACCAGAGATAACGACCAATTGGCATCAGAATGGCGTACGAAAGCAAAACAAAGCTTGACGTCCGTGAAAACTTTGCTCCCGTCACCAGATATCCTAACTTTGGTTAGGTTGAAAAACTTGTAGCATCTTGAGCGATCTGTTGCATACAGGCAAGTATTAGAATACATGTACATAACACATTCATGCTTACCATGGTGGATAATTGTTTCGCACAATGACCGTTCGAAAGAGCGATAGGCACTTCATGTCCCGGGATGCGTGTTAGTTGCATCGTGTGGTTGAGATCCGTACGAGCTTTTTTAACTGCACGAGATCTCGGTAACTCGCTAAAAAGCATTGCAAGTTCGTGGTAGAAGGCATCACTTACTCATACCTATCTAAAAATGTATAGAACTCGCAAATCCACAGTGTCCTCGTTTCTCGGAGGCCGCATCATCTGAGAAGGTATGTAGAACGTCTTGCCAGAAGTGGTGTGGACTTTCAGCGACTCTGCAACAAGCCCATAAGTAGACAAAAATTCCAACGCCTTGTTTGCATGTTCAGACACCTCTTGGATTTTTCTTCGTGCATGCCGGTTGCTGACTGCAATCAATCTATACCTCCTGGGTTGTTCTGTGAGTCCTGGGCTTCACTCAACGCATATTTTATATAGGTCCTGCACTTCTTCTTGCAAGCCTTCAATGAATGCATCCGCTTCTTCATTCTATAGGTAACTTCGTTTAGCTCGCTTTGTAAATCCGCAGCAGAAATCGTTTCACCATTCAGGATAGTTTATCGTGGGTGGAACGAAGTAGCGCATTTCTTTCTATTCACGCCTCTTGCAGCTCTTACTTTTGAAACCACGCCAAGTGATTTACGGTAAAGTAAATCCTCTAAGCGCGCTGCCTTCTGGATTCAGCGTAATTGCTTCGTCCCACGATGTACTCGTTGCTAGTGCTACGAAGCTTGTATTCTTCTCTCGATTATTTGCCCAGTCACCCAATACACGATTGGGTATGGACAGACAGCAGACACCATCAGGGTCGACGGATCCTTCAATTGCTACCACCAATGTTTCCAAAGGTGGAAGCACATCATTCAATGGTCTATACCGTCTTTTGCTGGCGGCAACTGGTCCTTCTCCGTGATTCGTTGATTCCATTTTAAGAAGCAAAAAACTGAATAAGCACTATCTGAACCTGCGGCAGCAGGTTCAATATAGGATTGATTGATGATTGATGAATATCATTAAAAAAACTTCACTCGCGTCTGGAGGGACAACGAGAAACGGATCGCGTATAATGTATCAATTCCGCAACGGCAGTGTATGCGTATATATTATCGTTAAATCAATGCTGCATTGTCACACCACCACCACCACCACCACGACCATGCAGAGTTAGGACGCTATCCAGATATCATTTTGTAAAAAAATAACTGGTTTGCGGGTTAATTTCATGAGACGTGTTTGCGTGGCATACTGGTCTGCGTACGCGAATACCAGCATATGTGTCCGCATTACAGCTATGTACGTATGCAGGTATGGCATAGCTCTGTATACCCATGGGCGTACGCAGCCTTCAGGAAGAGGGTCGAATTTGGTTCACATGCATCATACGACAAGGGCGGACACAGGAGAGGGTTTGCAGGTCAGACCCGCGATACGAAAAGCGGGAGGTGGGGGGGGGGGGGAGGGGGGGCTGTACGCTTCAGACCCTTTATCCACCCATGTTACGGTATACTTACTCAATGGTGCAGGTGACCTCGCTTTGGGGAGGGAACCGTCAACCCCCCCACCCCCCTCTGCGTAGAATACGGCACGTTGTCACGCAGTGGTACGTCCTGCTATTTTTGATAATGTGTGCGTACGGCCTTGCAGTTTACAATGTTAAATAAGTCCAAAGTCAGGCAGCTCTAGCTCTATGGCAGCTACTCATAATACATTGTACATTGAAAACGTGACGTATTATTCATGAATAATTCATCATATATTGCCCCAGATTTGAAGTAGGGTACACTAAAGTGACATTCTAATCTTGTGTGTAGGTCTCAAAAATATACGACTTGATCTGAAGGTTATCTCAATAGTTCAGCCTTCATATTCCATCCGGTAGACTTGAAGTTTCTGTCAAAGTAATTGGAAATAAATAGAACAAGCAAAACAATGGCATGTTCCATGTACAAAGTCTGTAATAAACACAAAAACTGCGTTTCTAATTTGTACTGAACACATTTTAACGGAGATCAGAATGGGAAAAAGATAGTCTATATTATTACTACCATAATCTGCTGGTAGACTTAAGAATTTAGCTTCCGTACAAGAACCGTGCCTGTTAGTAGACATTTCCCCATTCACTTCCCGTTCCAATAAATTTTATACGCGTGACGCGGGTATTCAATTATTCATGTCCGGGAGTGCTGGACATGTAGTGATTTGTATGACGATAACAGTGAACATGGCGAGGATTAACAGCCATTTAACTGAAATAATTGACCAATTCGAAACACCTTAGCTTTCAATAGTAATGTTTAAGCTCCAAGTGAAAAACATCTTTATTTAGGTATATAATATGCATGCAATCACAGCAGATAATAAAGCAGAATGATATCATAAACTAAAAGCATTTAATGTGGCAGAAATCAAATTAAACATTGGTTTCGACATGTTTCTGCATACACAGTTTCCACATATGACATCAAATTAAACATCGGTTTCGACATGATTCTGCATCCACAGCTTCCACATATGACATCGAGCGGTTCACGGGAACTCTCCATACGAAATCCGGATCGGTGTGGAGTGGTCCCGTGGGCGTGTGGGTAGAACGGGTGTCCGACAATGAAGTGGTGTGAGAATCAGCATGTGGCACTGCCGGTTGAAAAGCTCGTTTTGCACCTTGTGCGAGAGACGGGGTTCAACCTGAGTCACCAAATGGTTGCACCATCAGGTCGGGGCGGTGAGAGGCATCAAGCGGGAAGGCATGGCGCCAACAGGCACGTTCGGCGATATCAGAGACGGTTGCCTCGCTCTCTCCCTTGGCCACAGCTTTCGTCGGGCAGTATACCTGATAGAGAAATATCTGTTCGAGTGTCCTGGTCCTTGCTACTAGCACAAAGTAAGAACCAATGGTGACCACCAGCCAGATCAGCATTATACCAACGGACGTAGGGAGGCTCGGCTACTTTGGCTATCAGGAAACCCACTGCATTGCCAAAGGCACGGCCACCCTACTGCAACTGCATGCATAGTGGGGCTTGCCCGGGAACAGGAGTGCTATGAATCCTGGAGGGAGGGAGGGGAATTAAGGAAGGGGGGGGGGGGGGGAGGAGCAGAGTGATACTTGACATTGAAGCCAAAACCATGGGGATATACTCTGACTGACATCAAATTATGCATGTCTTAGTACATCAAAAATACACTACCTGATGATAGGGTATCCCACACTGAATCAGTCAATCCCCAGATCAGTGCAAAGGAATACACCATGGCATAGCTGGGTACTGGATTCCACAGTAGAAGGAAAACAAGAAGCCCAGCGGACACCAGACCAGCAACAATGATGAATACAAAATGAGGGACATATTTGATCAGCCGCCCTATGAACCCACTCATGATGGCACTGGCTGCACCAAATACGATAAGGACAAAACCCACCTGGCTAACCCCAAGGCAGTTCGAGATGTAATCCTGTACACAAAGAAACAATATAAATAACTAACCATCGCATAAAAGTCAAAATGTATACAGAGTACATGCACACAACACACACATACACACAATAAAAGACAGCCTTCTAAATGCCAATGCACCCAGCTTGCCTCAAGTCTGTGTGATCAAGAAATGCAAAACACATCAGATGACACATTGACTAGTAGTTTTGTCATTACAACAGCTTAAGAAAGATACCTAATATCCTAAGTTTGATTTTGAACAGATTATTTTTTTCTGGAAACAAATATATCAAATGTGCTACCACAGTTGCAACCTTTGATACAATACAACAGTGTTATAAATGTCAACAGTACAGCCATAAACAGTTATTTGTCAATTCGAATGAGCTTTCCATTGATATGTACATGTACACGAATTGCTTCAAGAATCTCCTAATTATCTTGAGTACAAAGCTAAAATATGATTTGCATACAGTTATCCTTTTTTTTTCTTCTAATGATACCCAAGTATCATTTACTGTCGGTTCAATTCAATTTTAACCGATTAACGCCGGAATATTTTTGTTTAGCTACAGTGGAATTGTCCAAAATCAACTAAACGAGGCAGAAGAGAAATGTTGGGTAGCAGGAAGAAGGGTTTCAACAATACAAAGTGAAGCCATGAACATGAATAACTTCTAATTGGTACTATGTTTCAAAGGGTCTGGTAACGATAATTTTGACGCAGATATGTGTTTCTCGGCATTAAACAGTTAAAGTTAATTACTTGTTACTGTAATTGGGTGCTCATTATTGCGCAAATGGCACTAACTTTTCAATTTTAAATAGAAGGGTAGCTTAAAATTAATCCTGTTCCACTGCATATGCCTTTGTGAACACTAGGTATTAGTTACATTTAGACTGATCTTTACTACACAGAAAATGAAATTCAATTCGAAAAAAAAGTGAGATTCGTCTATGTATGGACGATTCTTGCATGGATGTGAATATATTGCAGGACAAATAGACTAGGAAAAGATGCAATCAAATACTGCAGTGGGTAAAGTTGCAGCTGTTGCAATGCCAGCTGGGCAATGACACGACACAAGAGATTTACATATCAGCTCTAACTACTTTGGTTCTCTCAAGTTATGGCAATGTTACATCTTGGGAACCACCGCGCATGTACCTATGTACATGTGTTGTCAAAAAATGCTAACTTTACCTTTGCAAACGTCCCTGTGAAATACGAGAGCTCCATTCCTGCGTACATTCCCATGGGAAAAATGAGCGCCATCTTCCACGTGAACAGCATCTTAAAAACCTCCACATCAAACACAGTCTTGATCTTCGCTTTCCAAGACTGCTTCTGTGCTCTCCTAGTGTTGTCCACAGTCAGTGCAGCGATAACTAGACTCGCCGTCATGAAGGCCATGTACACTGATATCAGCATGTAGATGTACTTCTGCTCGATTTTCCTGGTTCCCGCGGTGCACAGACTAGCGTTGGTGGTGTTTAGTGTGCTATTGCCATAGGCGTCTTTGTCAGTCAAGTACAGAATCAGTGAGGACGCTAGATTCCCTGGGACTGATGACAGCTGAAAGGCCAGGTAAACTATCCCAACAAACTGACTAATAACGGTTGTCTCTGCTTTTTTCAAAAATGGTGCCATTTCTATGGCAACCTGAATAATATGTACCCTCGATGCCGCCCACACAGGCCCTGATGCCAGACCGGCTATGACGCAAGCTGGAATCAGCGTGTACCAGGTCGAATAGTAGTTTGCAGCTGTGTAGAGGAAGTACCCTGACACGCCAGCCAAGTACACGTACTTTGTGCCGAAGGCGTTAATCAATCCCGGAGTGTAGAGGCTTGATACCATGAACAGCGCGTACAATATCGACAACGTGACAACTCCTAGACCAGCGTTCGAATTAATGCTGCTTTGAATGTTGCGAAGACCCCCGAATCCGCAGAGAGAGGAAGAAAATGCTCGCGCCGAGACCATAGATGTTGGTGTACGCTTGCCTAACCAGCGTCTTCTTGGTTCGATCGCCCTTGTTTGTTGTTCCGTCTGTTTGATCGTGGGTTTCGGCGTCAGTTTTTTCCGACATCTTCCGTTGCTTGATGTCAGCTTCACCCTCGCTTTTGCTGAGAGACGACTGGGTAACATGGTCATCCGTTAACATGATTCGAGGGTCACCCTAGCCTTATGAGCTGGTGGTAAAGGTCGGATTAATTATTAATTCAAAAGATTACGAATCTGTACTTTCACGGCACGGCTGGACACTAGGGATGTAATTAGAACGATACCGTAAATGGATGTATAAACTAAAGCCGATCCTCATTATAAACATGCATCGCGCGAATCAAACAAACAACGTTATCCTGCCCATTTGAAGTCGAATGAGTGCAGAGAACCCTTCCACTATCTGTCTAGTCCTTATTATGCCATATGCGCAATCCATACATAGCAATTCCTAAAAGCGCGCATCCTCTTTTTGCACTAATCATCACGCGTGACGTAGAAGGGGGTGCACTTCAGGTTTGTTCTACGGACGCCCTGCAAATTTTTCAAAGAGGTTAGTATATAGCAACATGGAGAGAAATGAAATCACTATCTGAAAACATCAGTCTGCAATTGCCACTAGTTTTTTTCGCGCTACGTACACTACGGCAGTGAGTCTTATGAATAATCTGTGCTTCGGTTGCATATAGGCTTGATGGATGACCACAGAGAGAAAGTTCAGCAGCACTGTAGAGTATGTGGGAGATTTCTAAAAGACAGAGGAGAGAAAAATAGACCATCATATGAGTGCAAAGTGTTTGCAAAGCATCTGCACAGTGTCTTTGGGTTTGACATTACCCATGATGTCCCAGACATTCACCCTCTGTTCTTTTGTTACCGGTGCAAGCTAGTCTTCGACAAGTCTCTACATGCTGAACACCATCTTTCTCCATACAAATCGTCAACGACAGTCTATGTATGGCAAGCCCATAATGAAGAATGTTGCAAGGTATTAATACATGTACACATGTATATGACCATGCAGCTAGCTTAAATCTCATATACACATATACATGCACATCCACCATCCAGATGTGCCATCCCAAAACAGGACCACTGAGAAAAACTAGACATCCCGGAGGTCGTTCCAAGGCCAATTCAATTATTGGCTACATTAAGGGAATTGCACCACCAAACTGCTTACCGGATGCCCCACTAGCAAGCCAATTGAATACAGTAATGGAACAGCTTCTTTGTTCAGTCTGCCTGGATGTCTTGTGCCAACCACTAGAGCTCCCATGTAGAGCACTAGTGTGCACCATGTGCACTGTGCAGCTGTTCAGGGCATTTAACTGCAATGATGTTAAATGTCCCTGCTGTTATTCTGAAACACCTGTAATCCCATCAGAATTACAGCCAGCCCCGCCCTTAGTCCAGGCATTGCTAAGTAATGTAATGGTCCATTGCATTACTTGCACAAGGGACATGCGGGCTTGTGAGTACAATACACATGAGTGTAGTGTTTCACCTACACGAACTGAAGTGCAGATGGCCTCTCAGGTGTTGACACGGCTGGCTGACACTAGTCCTGACAAGATATTTTCAATGCCTACAAAAGGAACAGTAAGTTCAATTACTTGTGCTCAACAACTTGTACTATAATACATGAAACTTCTTGGGAGAACAAGGGGCCGAATCTATACATGCTAAGTTCAATACTTTACAACGGACATACCAGGCCATACCCGACAAGACACAAAGATTGATGTCTATAGTTAAAGAACACCTATTATCAATTGCACCACACAACGTTGCAGCCATTCCCCAGCCATGCAAAAGACAAAAACACGGTCCACCCTAAAACTATTCTATACGTGCTATAACGTGCATCTCACATGAATGTTACTCTACCGCGTGAGTAATCGACAACTTTATTCCATTCTAGCAGCGTCAAAAAAACTAGTGGCAACAGAGACACAATGGAAATAGTAAGAACAACTTGTCGCCTTCAGTTTTCCGCTTTTTTTTCGGTCTCAAAATTTGCTCTTGGGGGAGAAAGAACCCGCCGTAGTGAAGACGTCCTTCGATATGTGCCCGCTTTCGAACGCTATAGCTAAAAGTATCGAAAAGCCTAAATCATGTGACTTAGGCTTTAAATAGAAAAGTAGTGCTACTATTGTTTTGTGTCTTTAAAATGGCGATTGTACTTGTTTTGTTCGTGCTTGCTCGAGTGCAAATTGGGGTCTAGGTTGTCAAGGTGTTGCTAGGGCATTACATAATTATTTCAATATTTTTGGGGAGGAGGCCTAATGTCCAAGATTTCAATGTAAGCAAACAGCCGTGACCTCAGCTCAGCTGACGTGTACAACCATTAGATAATTATTGGGGATTAGGCCAATTACGATTTATTATTATTCGTGCTGCCGATGAGTACAGTATAGTAAACACTTGCAAGGTGTGTCGGGAATATAAAGATGCAGCTGACAGGTGAGCTGTACTGAATCAACTCATATTGGTTATGCTATGCACTTTAACCAACCCTGCCTAAGATTAGATATGCTTTTGCATATTTCAGATCATCCAGTTTTTTGTAGAATTGGAAGGACTGCAAACAAATGCTTTGGTTTCCCACGATGAAAGTACAAAGCATGTGAAGACAGATGACTGGAAGACAACGAGGCAGGACGACCCTGGTTCGAACATCGCCCATTTTGTGCTGCGCCACAATGACCCGAACACAAACTGTTTGCTTTAACGCAGGAACACGATCGACAGAGGGCACTAGGTCCATTGCACTTGCAACACGGACCTGTAGCATGAGCGTCTGCCAATGATTAAAATTTCACATGTACATGTACAACACACACAAAATGACAACTAAAATTAATTATTATTATTATCATTGGAATATACAAACACAGAAATACAGCAATCAACGGTCCTAATCACAGTTTAATAATCTAAATGTTTTATTTATGCACAATTAAGTAACTAATTAAAGTTCAAGATTGTTCTGGAGAGAATTGCCCTGACGTTCGGCCTAACAAGTGTCAGACTCATCCTTCCATATAAGGCTGCAGTGGCTGGGGATATTATTATTTGAAATATACAAACACGGAAATACATATACAGTGATAAATGGTCCTAATCACAGTTCTGGTGAGAATTGCCCTGACTTCGCCCTAACAAGAGTCAGGCTCAGCCTTCCACATGGGGCTGCAGTGGCTGTGGACTTTAGACAATTCTGTCTTGTGGTCAGTCGAGATGCAAGCTGAGAAAACACCCACTTAGCCTCGGTATCCCAACACCCATAAGTCTCTACTGCAAGTGGATGGTTATTTGTATTATTGGAGTAGGAATACATAAATACATGAATGAAGACAAATCCAACAAATACACAAAACAACTAAGTAATCAGTTCATTTTCTTGTTGGGGAGTTTGGGATAGGAACGGCAAAGGATTGATCGAGCGTTAGCTCTACATCGCCAGGCCAACTCAACACACTTAGGATCGTTTTCTGTGTGCTTTCTGTGTTCTACTGACTTAGCTGAAACACCCTGGTACATGCCCACTTCCAACATATTAAGCGGGGATGTAACAGTAATGTCAAAGGCAGCAGAGGTGCCACAATCCCAATTGGTGACAAGGATGTCAGCTAGTCGTGTTCTGGCATTATCGTTTCCCAACCACATCCAACTTCTAGGTGTGCTGATAAATTTCATTGCACACAAGTGACTTGGGACGTCCCTGCCTAGTGGACACATGGGTGGCAAGTCTCGATAGTGCGTGAATGCCTCAGTACCCCAACGTCAATATGTCTCCACCACAAGAGGGATACATACCCAGCCTAGTTCCCTGCACCTTTCATCATTTACTCTATGCTTGCGGATCTGGGCAGCCAAGGCAGCTGAACCTGCTGTCACACACGCTTCTTGAAAAATTTGTGCATTTAGCGTTGATGTGACAGACAGGTCAAATGCTGCTGGCTTACCCAGGACCCAGTTTGGAACAAGAACATCAGCTGGACGAGTATGTTCCCTAGACCACCCACCCATCTCTAGTTGTGGAGCAAGACATGCAAAGTGACAAAAATCATTGAAGATGTCTCTCAACCTGTTGTGACGAGAGACAACATCACCCCCCAACTTGCAACACAGTGCATGATGGCCATAAGCATCCAAGGCAGCATTACATTGAGAGCAGCTTTGACCTTGAGCAACTGGAATATCGAGCCACTATTTTATCGCCACCTGAAATTCAGAAGGCTCCAAGTGAAGGCCCATGCTAAGGGATGAAGTAACTGATAGCCAAGCTGAGGCATGAGGTGATGAAATGGATAATAAATGAGCCCTGTCGATTGGAGTGGAGTTATCAAATAGTTTCCTGAACTGACAATTGTTTGACAGGAACTTCTGAGTGAGTGAGGAACAGCTGTTGTCAACAGAGTCAGGAGTAAGTGAGTCAGGTGGATCAACAAGGTAGTTATAAAGGTCTATAGAGTGGTGCAAGTACCTACAAACCTCATGAGATAAGCCTGAACTGATAGCTGAGGCAAAATATGCAGCAGAGTGGTGGTAGGAGACTCAATGCAAGACTAGACCACCCTGACTTAGACTAAGCTGTGCCTGCTGCCACGTAAAGTCAGGAGTGTAAAGGTTTTTGCTCTGTGATAGCCGAAGCCAAAGGACATGGGTGAGGCCAATAGAGATCCAATTTGCAGCAAGAACATCAGCTGGTTGTTTGCTGTGCTCATAAAGTCCATAACCACTCCCCAATTCTACTAAACACCAACGCAGGCACTCTGGCATGACTCCACAAAAACATCCTGAAGCCTGTTATGGTGGGTGACCACATCACCTCCGTGCTTGCAAGTCAAAGCATGGTGACCCAGGGAGTCGAAAGAATGGGGTGGGCAGTAGGGACAGCTAGCACTCTGTGCCTAGCCACCACTGTATGGCTGTTTGAAATTCCAAAGGGTCAAGTTGTAAGTTAAGCCCTGGAGAAGGGATAACAGAAAGCCAGGCTCCAGCATGGGGGAAGATACAGATAATAGACATGCTCTGTCTGGCAAAGATGAATTAGCAATAGCTTATTAAATTGGCTTCTTCAGATTTGCAGGAAAGTCTTTTTGACGGCATGGAGTGTGAGAGACTGCTGCTATTGTAATGGCCTCAGTCGGTGGAATATAATTCTTCAATAGAACGGACAAGGTGGTGATTAGATATCAATTCTAAACACAGACTGGACATGAAGCTATGTAACAAGTTGACGAGTGGTCAGAGAGGCTGCGAAGCCCAATAACACCTCTACTTAAACTGAGCTGTGCCTGTTCCCAAGCACTATTGGTGGTGTCTACACCTGTACACAAGGCAAAGCAATGTTTTATTATTATTAAAATTGGCAGGATTAATAAGTACAACACAGACACATTATAATTAATAAATCTAATTAATCTCAGTTCTACTTACAATGCAAACTCATCTAACCAGCCTACAGTTCCACTAACTTACCTTTGGACAACCTTCCTTCCCATGATGGCCCTTGCCACAGACCTCACCAGTGACATTTCAGGCGGCCATAGATTTCGCCCAGCATTTTGGGTTCGGGGATGGCTTGGCTGATGGCAAGCAGAGAAGCAAGCCGGGAAAAACACCCACATTATTATTTCAATACTGAGGATTACATGCAAAAGGGCTAATATCAGTATATGGGATCGTTTCCCGAAAAGGGACTTGTCACGGTCGGGCGTCTAATTTTGGTCCGGCCGGACCAATATTAGCAACCGGAAATGGTCCGGCCAGACCGAAATATACCGCGTAATTTGGTCCCACGTGTCATTTTTTGGTCCCATCCAAGTGGGAAGTGTCCATCTTGGTATAAGCTTTACATGTCTAGCGAATCTGAGTCAGAAGATGATCTACTTGAGCAAGCGTATGACTACAAAGTTAATGGGAGGTATCCTGAAGGATGTACGTTGAACAAAAGAGGTCAATAAGAGGAAAGTGGATAAGTTTGTTTTACAGAATGGCGAAGTGTGCATGAAAAAGAAGATGAAAGGGACGAATGAGGTAGGTAAAAATAAAAAAAATTCGTTGATTTCGTGCCTAGTGCGCGGCGTGGTAGAGCTCGGAATATAGCGATGGCCCGGTTTTCTCAGTAGTGTAATAACTGAATATGTGCCGTGCATGACCTCTTCATGGATGAAGATATTCGGCTATCTTGGCTCCACATTGGATGTACGCACACATGTACAGAGAAGACATGGCTGTATTGGCAGATAACATGCATACAAGGCTATACACCAGCAGTACACTGGTGTGCTTACACTATCTCCATGTATCACTGGTGTTGGCCACACTCTTTTCTGAATGAAAATATTCAGCCATCTTGGCTCCACATTGGATGCATGCACATATGTACAGAGATGGCATGTCTGTATTTGCAGACAACATGAATACTAATGTGAGCTAGTACACAGGTTTGCTTACACTATCTCTGCGTATCACTGGTTTTGGCCACACCCCTTTCTGATGAAGTTATTCAACCATCTTGACTCCATTGGATGAATGCACACATTTACAGAGTAGAAATGGCTGTATTGGCAGACAATAGCATACATATGTGAGGCTATACACCAGCAGTACACAGGTGTGCTTACAATATTTGAGAGTATCACTGTTTTTTACCACACCCTGCCCTAGTCGGTCATCTTGTGGCTGCATTGGCAGACAACACTAAACCGTGCATTTAATGCCATTTGATTGCTCTTACAGGCTGAGTAA
>JABACO010000015.1:5459987-5475952 GCA_013339895.1 Ephydatia muelleri
GGACTGACTCCCGCCCATCTCCCGGGCAACAGGGAGCTGAGCTGCAGGGCCAGCCTTCAGGACCGGGTCGTGGGCGGCGTGGGCGGAGCCTCGGAGGGAATCGTCTACCGGGCCAGTCTGGTTGGCACAGACGCGAGGAGCGCTGCAGAGCTAGTCCAGCTGCTACGGGGCTGGGTAGTAGAGGGGGGACGGCGGCCATAGCGGTAGGAGGTCTGCTCCTGGGTGTGGATCCGAACTGCAGTGTTGTGCTGGGAGGTCCGAGCGATCCTGGCTGCATGGCTAGGTCGGGAGGGACAGAGGGTGTGGTCACTGCCACCGCCGCCCCTCCCCTGACTGTCAGCGGGTTTGTTGCTCTGAGCCTGGGAGGGGCGATTGTGCTACTGCTGATCGTGTTTGTTGTGATCGTGCTGGTGCTCGTTTATTGGAGGTGGAGGAGGAGACCATAAGGTATGTGTGTGTGTGTGTGTGGGTGTGTGTATGTGTGTGTATGTGTGGGCATGTTTGTATGTGGGCATAGGTGTGTGTATGTGTGTGTGTGTGTATGTGTGTGTATATGTGCATAGGTGTATGTGTATGTGTGTGTGTGTGTGTGTGTGTGCATAGGTGTAGTGTGTATGTGTGTGTGGGGTGGTGTTTGCTTGGAGTGTGAGGACTGCAGGAAGGGGGTGTGGTTCTCAGTGCTTGCGGCATGTAGGCGTGCATGGGTGAGGCACACAGAGTCAAACATGCAAGGTCGTGCAAGAAGGATCACCATTATGTTCAGAGACTCTTGATTGCACTCACCATTAGCTCAAGCTGTGGTGTTTTGGTTGCACTCCGTGCGATGATTCTGTCACTGCTGTGATGCAAAGTGTACCGTTCTTTTCACTGTTTTGTGGCTCAAATAGCTACTTCAAACACGTGTTGTTCTCTTTAACCCCTAACCTTTTTTCTCCTTCCTTATTCTGCTTCGTTTGCTATTAGTACCATTGAATTAAACTCGAAGCAGCTCGCTGTGAAAACAGAGTCTGGTCGGAGCCTCTTAAAAGATGGCCGACGCAGCACGGAGAGCCCTGAAGAAGGCACACACATGAGCATGCTGGAGAGCCACTTCTCCACCACACCCCCACATCATCCTGGAGGAGGGCACCTCCCACGGCACCCCCCTCGAGGATCATGATGGCGTGAGGATTGTGTGCGAAGACACGAAGGGCACGGTTCCACTGGAAGACTGTAGGAGCACGACCTCATCTGATGTCAGGAGGAGTGGGATCCACCTTGAAGACACTGTCCCTCTCAAGGACAGAAGGGCCACCTCCCACACTGGTAGCACTGGGGGCCTGGTCGTTCTTGAAAACCCAAGGGTAGCATCTCTTAGGAGCATGGGGGCAAGGTCAGTGCTCTCTAAAGGGTCCAAGGATACACTCTCAAGGGTCTGGGGTTGTATTGGAGGCTGGAGGAGTACCTAATTGGAAGGGAGGGCAATTGAATTGGAGCTGAAGTTGCCATGTAACCATAATATCTGGGATCTATGTGTCCATTAAAAATGTTGTGTCTGTGTTTAAATAACATGTAACCTCTCTCCTCTCTCTTTCTATCCCACCCTCTCTCTCGTCACACCTCTCTCTCTCCACCCCTCTCTCTCTTTCTCTCCCCCCTCTCACCCCCCCTCTCTACCCCCCCTCTCTCTCCCCCCTCTCTCTCTCCCCCCCTCTCTCTCTCACCCCACCTCTCTCTCTCTCTCTCTCTCTCTGCAGCCCAAGGGATAGCGGGGTAGATGTTGGAAGCAACAATGACATCAAAGGGGCAGGAACATCTTGACATCCCCTCTCCTAGCATATCATCAACTTTATACATGACTGCATTTGCCACAAACATCGTTCACTTGATAATTTTATTCGGTCAAGCATATTATGTCATCAGTATTATATCATATTATATCATTATTATATCATGCAGTGTGTCACTTGCTTCAGATTTAAAGTGCACAACATTAATTTATTCAGTTGTATGTAGAGTATATAACCCCTTACCAGTTGCTGAACTGAGTTATCGGTTTGTCCTAGCATACCTTAAAAACGAAGGATTTAGTTTTGGAGGAATGCATTATAAACTTTGTAATGCTACATTATTCTAGACTAATGCATTGCATTACGTGTAATAAAGTCAAGATCTAAACAATTTCTGGGATTAGTGCCCTTTAAACCCTTGAAGATGCCATCCATCATGTGCACATTACGTCGCTAACTAGTCACACTCCTATCCATGGATTTACCAGACTGCCCAGACAGGCTGGTGGTCCAGGAATAATTAACCCCGTGGCAACAGAAGACCATACTTTTCAGCTGACCATGCACCCCACTTGTCAGCATCATGCTCACTCATAATCAAGTTCAATGTGCTGGATATCGCTGATCTGAAGAGGGATCTCAACCTCCAACCACGTACAAAGGGAAGGAAATGCCACTATCGTTTATTGCCAACTGCCACCTCTGATGAAGCGTCTTGCCAAAGAATGGAAGGCATCTACCTGGCTCTCAGTGCCTCTACGGTTTCCTCCAACACAAAAGTAAGTTCAGGGATACCCTGAGTGGATCCATGGGCGCTTCCAGACATTCCTGGGTGTGGCAAACATTTTCTGCTTATGGTGAAATCAGAGGCACCACAGCCTTCCTGCTATAACAAAGGCATGCTGTAATGTCACAATTGAGCCACGCCTTTTGGGAGGAGTTTCACTTCTGCCAACAAAGATGATAGTTCACAACTGGTAGAGGTAATCACAAGGATGCCTTTTGATGTCAGGGTGCTTCATGCAATAGGTCCTATATAGTTTATACAAAAGTCATGGTGATGACAAGAAACTCCTACAGTCAACGTGTGTGTGATATTGAGCATGGGGTTTTCACCACACTTGTTCTATCAACTTTCGGAGGCATGAGGGAGGGAAGCAACTACATTCTACGGCTGCCCTGCTTTTCTAGCAACAGATATCTTCGATAAGGCACATGCTATATGGCATAAGGCACATGCATATATGGGCATAAGGCACATGCATATATGGGCTGGTTAAAAGATTCAAATCATCCTGCATGAGGTTTGCTGTATTGTACCACAGAGGAAGCAGATCCTCATTCCACTATCCGGTCATGGATACCGCGGACATAGCCCTTAGTCTTTCTGAGGGCTGTGTTCCAGTGGAACTGCTGTAGATTTATACTTAGAGGTGTTGTAGTTCTGTCACCTAACGGTTACTGCACGTGCACATACAATAGTTTGGAACTACAAAGAGAGCCTTCAGATTTGACTTGACTACTGCGATCTGGAGTTATAATCTGATAATGGAATGATCGTACGTCGTTGCGAGATGAACCTATAGCGCTGTCGCAGGATCAGACGATGTACAACCTTCAAGCAGCTACTGCACGAGCAAGACGTTCGGTGACGCTGGGGACGCAAAAGGCAGAGAAGGAGACTTACAATACGCTGCAACGAATGCAGAAACTAAGATGGTTGCATACAAGATCTCATTAACTCCATTTGCACCAAGCACGTTCGAAGGTGCGCCGTACGGGAGCCAAATCATAGTGACTGACGAAGTGAGAAAGCTAGCTTGCAACCCACGATTGCAACGGACAGTGTACTTCTCACTTCGTCCTCTTTATTGGGCCTACCGCGTTACCGCCCTTTGGCAATCCGATCCGCCTGTCAACTTCCTGCACAGTACGACTTAAGTTCAACGGTCTATCTAATTAGGCTTCCTAATTTGCATGTACATTAATGTATGTACGGTTTCTCATCTTCCTCGTCGCCGTACGAGTGACGACACAGGACTCGTGTGTGTCTGTGCAGGTTTCGGCCAAATGCTCTGGGGACTCGTACCCAGCCTGCCAGTCCCTCGAAAACGTCTTCCTCAACCTCTCGTCCGGCCAGTGGCCTGGGAAGTGTGTCACGTTGGACCTTCTAGATGGAGTACACTCTCTGATGACGCCTATATTCATAAACGCCACAGCTGACTTTTCATTGTCTATTATTGGAAGTAATTCGTCGCTCGTATCTTGTGCCTTCAGTTCCTCTAACGCTACAAACCTACATTCCATCCATCTCTACGGACTGAATACTGTTGTCATCTCGTCTGTAAGTGCCTATGGATGCGACAGACCTTTTCGACTGCAAAACGTTGGATACCTGCGCATCGTCAACTCCACATTCAAGTGAGACGTCCGTGTGTGTTTCCTCTCAATAAGTGCTCAGGGCAACGATGGTCCCGGGAGGGTGTGGGGAGGGGTGTGTGAGGGTGGAGGGGAGGGGGAGGGTATTCATCACCCTCCCACCTGTGACCTTAATGATCACCAGAGCAACCCAATAAACTTTCACTGTGTGTCTTCTATACCCCATAGGTCCTTTGTAGGGGGAGGGGCTCTGGACGTGTACAATTGCCTCGCCACGGAGATAGTCGATTGCTCGTTTGAAGACAACTACGCCACCTTCCGTTATACAAGACTCCCAGTATCGGGGCAATGCGGGAGGCGTGGCCATCGGTATCCATGGAGTGGTGCGCGGGCACCAATCAAACCAAGCCGAGCGTGCTGGTGGCAGGAAGTTCCTTTGCGAGGAATATTGCCCAACCTGATAACCAGGTCACGTCTAGTACCCTGATCCAGAGGAGGGTGTTTGTTGGAAGGGGAGGAGGTTGGGCTGTGTATGTGGAGGAGGAGCCCCTGTCATTATCACCATTAATGGATGCACTTTTAGCAACAATTCAGCCACTACTCGTGGGGGCGGAGTGTTCCTCTTTTTGGATGGTACACGCTCAGGTCACATGTTCCTTTTGGCCAATTCAGTTTTGGAAGGAAACAGTGTGACTGCAAGTAATGGAGGAGGTGGGGTGTGGTTGTCACCCTTTTCATTCCATTGGACAAAAGATTTCCAAACAATGTGCTCATCTCAAACTGCACTCTCTTACGTAACCAAGGTAAGCTAGTTGGGGGTGTTATGCTATCTACTGTACCAACTTCATTGAAGCTAACAATCCAATAATTATGCACTCTGAAACTGTCCCTCTGACTAGCTCATTATGGGGGTGGAGCCTACGTTCTTCCCGCCCTCAGCCCGGGTGATGGGTACTATGTCTCCTTTGAGAACTCGCTGTTTGATGGAAACTACGCATCAGAGTATGCAGCGGCCATTGGATTTGCGTCTCTGGCATTCTTCCAGTCCTTCGCTGCTCTCCATCCATACAGGATCTCCAGCTGGTAAAGGGCTGACATTGTTTAAAGCATGTTTTGCATGATTGGGGTAATCACAGTATTTTATCATGCAGTTAATTATTAACATTAACTCGATGGATGGTTATTTGGTGTGCGAGATTATCGTAAGCAGTATTATGTAAGACATTGCTTACCTCGTTAGGGTTATAGTCTTGATCAGAGTGTATCGTGTGATCAATCATTGATCTTAGCGTAGTGACTTGAAGAGTAGCACATTTAGTACACTCACTTCCTATCTGATAGCCTTTTACTCACAAACTATGGCCTGGGCAACTAAAAGCGAAGATGTATATCCTGTCGCCCTCTCACTCTCAACCTCCCCATCATACCATATGCCTGGTAATGAAGCACCCTGCAGCTGAATGGTTAAATAACTAGCAGGTTCCAAGTAGCAAGCATCACATCTTACAATGTACAACTTAAATCATCACGTGTGTTGTTGCAAAATGTCACCACCGTAATTTTAGCATGTGCACAGCTCCTCGGTATATGCAAGTTACTGCTGTACTGTATGCTGACCTGTTAGATCGATGTGTAACAGTCGGCCATTGAGGTAGGCCTTGTCTTGTCTTGTGTGCAGCACATTTCGGAACAACGTTGCAATCACGGGAGGCATAATTGGTGTGCCCTACATCCCTGTGGTGATGAATGGACACAACGTGTTCACCAACAACACCGGAGCCACGCTGAGGGTAGGCTCTTATCAGAATGCAGCACACGTGGTGATGTCATTGCTCGTTCAGGTCATTGGAGCTACACTCACGTTAAATGGAACATTGAATTCATTGGAAATATGCCGACACCTCTGATGGAGGTGCCATCTATGTTACCTCCCAGGGACAGCTGATACTCACAGAAGGAACTGCTATTAGTTTCCATGGCAATCACGGAAGGTACGTATGATGCACTAAGAGGTGTGTGTCATTTTTCTCTCACATGCATAACTAGGTTAGGAGCAGCCTTTGTCACGCAGCATGTCCCTGAGGTATCTGGCTTCACCAAGCTACTGTACAACCCTCTCTGCTTCATTCGATATGAGGACAACCAACTGTCTCCTTTCTTATGGAAGGGGGTATGTCCTTGCATTTGAGGGGGTGTGGTCAATAACGAGTGTTCTCTTTCATCTCCAGCTCAATGTGTCCTTCTCTGGTAACTCTGCCTTGATTGGACCTGTGGCTTACATCAGTCAGCTGGATTTCTGTTCATGGAGAGGTTTAACTGAGCCATTCTTTGACAGCCAAAATATCGTCAAATGGCCCTTCGTGACTGCAGATGGATCAAATCGTAACCTTGGACACCCATCTGAGAGCATTGGTGATCGAACACTCTATGTCCAGACACCTGCTGCTTCACTCCATATAGAGAGCACCTCCTTCTCTGTCTTTGCCGGGGAGACAGTTCCTCTCAAGCTGGAAAGCCTTGATGAGATTGGCCACCCCAACCTATGCTATCTTCAGGTAGCCAACTCAGTGTCACAGCCAACAGGAGAAGTTAGTGATGAAGGGGTTAATTTTGGGTTAAGGATGTATTAGGATGTACGCTACTCAGAGAGGTTGGGGCACAATAAGACTGCATAGGAGATAATAACTTCAATGCATTCAGACCAGATGATAACTCTTTCGCGGGCAAAGCCAGTACACATGTTGTGCAAAGAAAAGTGTTGCGCGTTGCAGGGAAACGTAGTTAGCAAACAACTTACACTATATGACCAGGAAACAAGCTGATCAATATGTTGTTGACTACAAAGTGTCACCGGTTTAGATAAACAGAGTGGCTTTCGTATAGCACCTGCGCTGCAATATTGCTCTGTTGCCCGTTGAAAGAGTTGAAGGTAAAGAGCAGATTTATTTTAGGCCACTGTAAGATAAACCTTGCAGTCTTCATCTGCCAAATCAATGGTGCATGCAAAAAAGAGAGAGTACTGTTGGTCTATGGTAGTGAGATCCACAAAGGGCACATGATGTAGGTAGTCTCACATGATGGTAGGTAGTCTCACATGATGGTAGGTAGTCTCACATGATGGTAGGTAGTACACTCACATGATGGTAGGTAGTACACTCACATGATGGTAGGTAGTACACTCACATGATGGTAGGTAGTACACTCACATGATGGTAGGTAGTCTCACATGATGGTAGGTAGTACACTACAATTAACAACAACTCTGATACGGCCTCTTGCTCGAACCCTAAATGAATGAATGGATGAATGAATGAGTGAATGAATGAATGAATGAATGAATATAAATGCCTCTACATGACCAACATTTTTAGCAGTTTTAAGAAGCTATATACAGACAAGGCAAACCTAAACACCCCCTGCTACACACCTTGTAGTGTTGTCCTGACCATCATACACTGATGATGAAGTGCAAGCGAATGTGTCAAAGTTTCATGCACATATTAATTAACTGTACAGATTAATTAACTGTACAGATTAATTAACTGTACATTCATTTTGAACAGAGTGGACCAATCTTCAACCCTACTCTGCTGTCAGAGCTGCCATCATTGATAGCAAAATAGCTTTTTCCTTCGATGGAGGACAATGTTTCGAGCATCAATGTTTCTCTGTCACTGTTTGGACCACACGACCATGTGCTCAGTGTAAGTCCATTCCTCCTCCTTCCACTCCACCCTCACTTTAAACACACTGCTCCACAAATGAAGTGACAAGAAAAGGCATCCCATTACCTTGCCATGCACACATTGCCTTGATGTGTGCCAAACCCCACTCACAAGTCTTCTGCATGTGAATATCTTAGCTTCAACACACTGGTAGCAATACAATCTCCATAGCAACACAACCCTGCCCGCCCAGGCTATGAGCTGGAAGATGACTCTTACAACTCCACTGCCATCGTCTAATGTGTGTGTGTGACACGTTGCATGATGGCACCATTGTAAACTGCGAGCCCAGTTTGGATTCTGTGCTCCTCCAGGTACGTGAAGGTCACATGACCTCTCATGTGACTAAGTGAGTCGATTACATCTAGCAAGTGACCATGTGTGAATGAATTCTTATGCCCTCTTCCCAGCCCTCTTTGTGGGCGATGGCTCCAGTAGTGTACCGCACTAAAGACCTACCACTGTCCCAATGGCTATTGCATTCAGATCTACAACACCAGTGCTGGTCCAAACACTCATGGAAGTGTCTACACATACAATAGTCCCGATGGCCCGTGTAAACTTCAACAGGAGTGGTATGTGTGGTGCGCCGTTGTGTGTTGTGCGGTGGTGTGTTAGTAGCGTGGATGTGTTGTGCTTGTTGCGTGTGGTGTGTTGTGCGCTGTGTGTGTTGTGCGTGTGTGTGTTGTGCGTGTGTGTTGTGCGTGTGGTGTGTTGTGCGTGTGTGTGTTGTGCGTGTGTGTGTTGTGCGTGTGTGTTGTGCGTGTGTGTGTTGTGCGTGTGTGTTTGCGTGTGTGTGTTTGTGTGTGTGTGTGAGTGTGTATATGTGTGTGTGCATGTGTGCATGTTGTGTGTGTGTGTGTAAAATTGTGCATGTGCAAGCATAATGTACAGTTGTGTATGAAAGAATGACATCATTAGGTATATGAAAGCATGACATCATTAGGTATATGAAAGCATGACACATCATTCAGCATACAGCTGTGGTAATGTCAACATTTCATGTGAGTTATGAATGCACTCCCACAAACTGCACCCCCTTGTAGGTGTACTATGTGGTAGCTGTCCCCAAGGATGTGGTGTTAGTGTCTTGACTAACAGGTGTGTGACATGTGGAAATGAGAATGGCCTGCTCATCCTCGCTCTATGTAAGCACACGTAACTACAGTCCTACGTCTTGCCAATATCACTGATCTCATTTGACTAGTATTTATATGTTCTTGAGTAGGTGTGGTGGTTGTCATGGCAACCATTGCCATCGTGATTTACCCCCATCCACTAATGGCAGGGTTCTACCCATGTCTCTTTGCCATTCAAGTGAGCCACCCTATTGGAATGTTTGTGTTTGTCACATGACAGTCATGTGATCCCCTCACCAGCTGGCCCCTCTCATCGGTGAGGAGTTTCCCATCTCCTTTGAGAGCATCCATCCATATCTCTACTACATCTCTTCCTTCCTGGCCCTCTATTTCCCCTATGACTTCTGTCTCCTCAACAACCTTAACCCTTTGGCCTCCTATTTTCTCCGGTACACACCCCCTCTTCTGGTTAGCCTGACTGTTGTGATCACCTTGGTGATAAGGTAAGGAGGAGCATATGGCTTCAGGGGAGAAGTCACTGCACACTTTATGCACCTGTGTATTTCAGGAAGAAGGTACTCAGGCTCCGTTCCATACCATGGTATGGAGTGTGGACTTTAGTACTGCTATTGTACACCCAGGCAGTTCACACATCAATGAGTGTTCTGAACTGCCCACTGATCCAAGACAGCAATGGACACACCACACCTGTAGGTGATATGTTTCTGTGATCATTTGAAACCCATGGCATTAAAATGTCATTCAAAGCCCTGTGCTACAACATGCTAGCTCTGATGGGTAGGTGTGGCTACTACATACTGATCCTGGCAATGCACTTCAATTGGCTGCACACTTGAATATAAGGGTTGTTTTTTAACTCTTTGAATGCCAAGTGTGAGTTTGATATTGCGTGCAAAAATGTGTTGATTAGGCATAGCTCAATGATGTATGTACATGGAACCTTATAGTCCATGTACAAAGCAATGATAGTTCTTCTCACACTGGTAAAGAATTCCATTATTCCTTCACTAATGCAGTACTTCAATACTTCAAGAACAAGAATGCGTAGCCCAGATCAGTGTAGTATATCATACCTGTTCACTCCTCCCTTTGCCAGTCCGTATTATGGAGGCCAGCGGGTTATATTGGACAAAATGTGCTTACACCTGGACCACATATTTGTATGACTTTATGGGGTTACATGCATGTCAGTATTGCACTTGCATGCATATTCAGAGTGATTTTGATCAACACAATATAACCCATAGCACTGCACGAATGAATTCTTGTTTTGTGACCATGCAATGTATATATGCACTTGGCGTTCAAAAGTTAAAACAGGAATGGTCAGAATTGAGTACTATGTCAATTGTATTTAGTGTAATGCTATCAGTGACTATGTTTTCCACTTATGATGCCACACCCTCTTCTCCAATGCCACCCCTCTTCTCCAATGCCACACCCTCTTCTCCAATGCCACACCCTCTTCTCCAATGCCACACCCTCTTCTCCAATGCCACACCCTCTTCTCCAATGCCACACCCTCTTCTCCAATGCCACACCCCTAGAGGTGGTATGTGGATGGTACAGTGGAGTGCTTCACACAGGGGCACCCCCCTGGCCCTATTCTCTATCCTGGCCCTGGTGCTGGAGGCGGGGCTCATTCCTCTGGTGGTCATGATATCCATGGAGAAACTGAAGGTTAGTGTATTCACCATATATGGTCATTGCATTGCACATTTAGAGTACTGGCATTGCATGAGGCTATATCAGTACACTGTATGATGGGAATGATAGCTTTTGGGATGGAATGGAAGGTGATGGAGGGGAGGAGATGGAAGTGATGGAATGGAGGGGAGAGATGAAGTGATGGAATGGAGGGGAGATGGAAAGGATGGAATGTGAGGTGATGGGAGGAGATGGAAGGGAATAAAAATATGAAGGGATTACGAGATATCAATATTTTATTTGTCAAAAGTACTTTATGAGATGCGAATTCAGAATGGAACGAATATTGGTATGTTGTACTCTCTCTATAGCAACCATTTTGGCTTCGTCACCTGGTGCAGCCCCTCACTGATGCCTTCAAGGAGGACTGGAGGTGGTGGGGAGCCATGGAGCTAGCCAGGAGGTTCCTGCTCCTCCTCTTCACCCTCCCTTCCCTGGAACCCCATTCCTCCCTCCTACCTCCTCATGGCCTACCTGTGTGCTTACGCCTTCATCCAGCCCTACAAGTCAGCTGTGGTCAACCTTGTGGAGGTGGCACTGTGTGTGGACCTGCTTTTGATGCTGCTGATAGTAGGAGACTCGGCCATCACGGAAGACCTGCTCTACTCCCACACCACACAGCTCTCCGTCTCCCAGAGCAACCAAGATGGCTGCGTCGTGTCTGGATTCACCAGATTCACTGGCCTGCTGACTCCATTTTATTACCTCCCTCTTCTGGCAGGAGTGGTGTGTATTGCTGTGGGCGGTGGCATCACTCCTTAGGTATGCATTTCTCTCTCCTATTGTAAAAGTCAGGGAAGAATGTCTAACACCTTCTTGGATCATGTGTACAAATAAAGTATTTGTTACGGCTTGCAGCGTAGCTCTTGCATACCACTCTATTTCTGCAGGGCTTGGAATTTGCCACATGCTGTTCGTCAACAGAGCACTCGGATTGTGAGTTCCTCTGTACATCACAGCGCAGTCGAGGAGGTAGGAGACTACTGGCACAGCACGGACTATCGACTAATTCAAGATGACAGTCTGTAGTCAAGATGTGATCCAGCAGCGGGTTGTTTTATGCTCGTGGTATATTGTATTATCATACAGCAGCACTTGGAAATTTGATAAAAATGAAACGTGCAAAAAGTGCTCTTTGTATGAAGATGAGTTTTGTGTGAAGCCCCGCTAGCTCAGTGGGTAGATCTCGTGTGGTGAAGCCCGGCTAGCTCAGTCGGTAGAGATCGTTGTGTGAAGCCCCGCTAGCTCAGTCGGTAGAGCTCGTTGTGTGAAGCCCGGCTAGCTCAGTCGTTGTGTGAAGCCTCGCTAGCTCAGTCGGTAGATCTCGACGTGTAAAGCCCGGCTAGCTCAGTGGGTAGAGCTCGTTGTGTGAAGCCCGGCTAGCTCAGTCGGTAGAGCACGAGACTCTTAATCTCGGGGTCGTGGGGTTCGACCCCCACGTTGGGCGTCTTTTTTTTTTTTTTTTCTCTCCCTTGCTAAATCGGCATCAACAATGAAGCCCACAATTATGTAACTCCGTCATAACCCCCTGTTTATATGATCCCAACAGGGGGGTAATGAGTTTAGAGGCTTCTGGTGGAATACCATCATGTTTTCTGAGTCACAATAAAATAGAGGAGCTTTTACAAGTTACTGTGCACAGTTTCTCTTCTAACCCTACGGTGGACATCGAGCATGTTGGTACGTTGTACCAACGTTGGCATGTTGGTAAGCCCTAATGCATGTTTCAATCCAGTACGTATTACTGGCATATAGGAGCTTCTCAACAAATGCTGTGACTCGGCGACTAGTAAAGAATAGGTGTTGTAATAGAAGAATACAGTACTCTACACCAAGAATCTGATGCTGATGGAACTACAGTACTGAATATCAAAACAGCACATTTTACTGGTAACAGGATTGCAACTATCAGCACATTCAATTGAAGCGCCTTTTAAAGGTTAGAGCGAATTTTTGTGTGAATATCGCCACTGAAAAGAATGGACATGTGACGACGCGCTTCAACCTCGTGTAGAAAAAAGTCAGGGGACTGCGCTGTCTATAAACTAAACAGGTACGCAGCGGTACAGAAGGGCGTCATAATTAAATATGGCTTCATGTTGAAAGTCCGTACCCATTCCTATAACGAGATCTGCGTAAAAGCCGGGCTAGCTCAGTCGGTAGATCTCGTTGTGTGAAGCGCGGCTAGCTCAGTGGGTAGGGCTCGATGTGTGAAGCCCGGCTAGCTCAGTCGGTAGAGCACGAGACTCTTAATCTCGGGGTCGTGGGTTCGACCCCCACGTTGGGCGTCTTTTTTTTTTATTGGCTTAGGTATTTTTTATTCTGTAGTACAACAGTAACTTCAAATCAATTTGATCCTCAGATAACTCTGATGAAGTGAAAAACAATACATTTAACATGGTCAGGTGACCAGGTAAGGTAGCTATTTGCATGAACCAGCCTTAGCTGCACCATTTTGAACAAGAGGAGAATACAGTCGAGATCAGCTGCATATCAGAGCTGGCGTCAACTCCACAGCCTGAATAAATATTACAACCATGCAATTGACAGGTATGCATTTGATATAGTTTTATTGTTTGCTGTTGCTAATCTGAGATGGTTCAACTTCGACATAGTTGCACGTCAATGGCTGCTCACTGATCTCCCTGCCCCTGTTGTCCACATCCTCCCAAGAGATCGTGGTCCGTGAGTTGGTTTGAAGGCTATTGCTGATGAAAAAGGGGTCACTGTTGATCCTTTCCCTTTGGGAAGCATCTTCTGTCCCACCCCTCTGTGATAGATCCACATCCTTGAACTTCCCTTTGAGAGATCTGCAGGGATATGAAGACGTATCCATTATAGACGACAATAAAAACACATGTGTGGACTAATGTGTACCTGAGGAGCAATGCCACACCCACTGCAATGCACACCACTCCTGCCAGAAGGGGGAGGTAATAAAATGGAGTCAGCAGGCCAGTGAATCTGGTGAATCCAGACACGACGCAGCCATCTTGGTTGCTCTGGGAGACGGGAGCTGTGTGGTGTGGGAGTAGAGCAGGTCTTCTGTGATGGGCTGAGTCTCCCACTATCAGCAGCATCACCAGCAGGTCCACACACAGTGCTACCTCCACAAGGTTGACCACAGCTGACTTGTAGGGCTGGATGAAGGCGTAAGCACACAGGTAGGCCATGAGGAGGTAGGAGGGAGGAATGGGGTTCCCGGGGAAGGGGAGGGTGAAGAGGAGGAGCAGGAACCTCCTGGCTAGCTCCATGGCCCCCCACCACCTCCAGTCCTCCTTGAAGGCTCAGTGAGGGGCTGCACCAGGTGACGAAGCCACAATGGCTGCTATAGAAAGAGTCAACATACCATATTTCGTTCCATTCTGAATTCCTTAAAATGCATCATAAAGTACACTTGACTAATAAAATAGTGATATCTCGTAATCCCTTCATATTTTCCTTTTCAATTCCATCTCCTTCCCCTTCATCACCTCCCATTCCATCCCTTCCATCTTCCTCCCTCCTTCCATCACCTTCCATTCCATCCCAAAAGCTATCATTCCATCATACCGTGTACTGATATAGCCTCATGCAATGCTAGTACTCTAAGTGTGCAATGCAATGACCAATATATGATGAATACATTAACCTTCAGTTTCTCCATGGATATCATGACAACAGAGGAATGAGCCCCGCCTCCAGCACCAGGCCAGGATAGCGAATGGGCCAGGGGGAGGTGCCCCTGTGTGAAGCACTCCACTGTACCATCCACATACCACCTCTAGGGTTGTGGCATTGGAGAAGAGGGTGTGGCATTGGAGAGAGGGGTGTGGCATTGGAGAAGATGGGGTGTGGCATTGGATAGAAGAGGGTGTGGCATTGGAGAGAAGAGGGTGTGGCATTGGAGAAGAGGGTGTGGCATCATAAGTGGAAAACATAGTCACTGATAGCATTACACACTAAATACAATTGACATAGTACTCAATTCTGACCATTCCTGTTTTAACTGTTTGAACGCCAAGTGCATATATACATTGCATGGTCACAAACAAGAATTCATTCGTGCAGTGCTATGGGTTATATTGTGTTGATCAAATCACTCTGAATATGCATGCAAGTGCAATACTGACATGCATGTAACCCCATAACTAGTCATACAAATATGTTGGTCCAGGTGTAAGCACATTTTGTCCAATATAACCCGCTGGCCTCCATAATACAAACTGGCAAAAGGGAGGAGTGAACAGGCATGATATACTACACTGATCTGGGCTACACATTCTTGTTCTTGAAGTATTGAAGTACTGCATTAGTGAAGTGAATAATGGAATTCTTTACCAGTGTGAGAAGAACTATCATTGCTTTGTACATGGACTTATAAGGTTCCATGTACATGCATCATTGAGCTATGCCTAATCAACACATTTTTGAACGCAATATCAAACTCATGCATGAATGGTGTAATGGTGTGTGTGTGCATGCATGTACACACTTGGCATTCAAAGAGTTAAAAAACAACCCTTATATTCAAGTGTGAAGCCAATTGGAGTGCATTGCCAGGATCAGTATGCAGTAGCCACACCTAGCCATCAGAGCTAGCATGTTGTAGCACAGGGCTTTGAATGACATTTTAATGCCATGGTTTCAAATGATCACAGAAACATATCACCTACAGGTGTGGTGTGTCCATGCTGTCTTGGATCAGTGGCAGTTCAGAACACTCATTGATGTGTGGAACTGCCTGGGTGTACAATAGCAGTACTAAAGTCCACACTCCATACCCATGGTATGGAACGGAGCCTGAGTACCTTCTTCCGAAGACACAGGTGCATAAAGTGTGCAGTGACTTCTCCCCTGAAGCCATATGCTCCTTACCTTATCACCAAGGTGATCACAACAGTCAGGGTAACCAGAAGAGGGGGTGTTGTACCGGAGAAAATAGGAGGCCAAAGGGTTAAGGTTGTTGAGGAGACAAAAGTCATAGGGAAATAGAGGGCCAGGAAGGAAGAGATGTAGTAGAGATATGGATGGATGCTCTCAAAGGAGATGGGAAACTCCTCACTGATGAGAGGAGCCAGCTGGTGAGGGGATCACATGACTGTCATGTGACAAACACAAACTTCCAATAGGGTGGCTCACTTGAATGGCAAAGAGACATGGGTAGAACCCTGCCATTAGTGGATGGGGGTAAATCACGATGATAATAGTTGCCATGACAACCACCACACCTACTCAAGAAAAATAAATACTAGTCAAATGAAGATCATTGATATTGGCAAGACCTAGGACTGTAGGTATGTGGG
>JABACO010000015.1:5476052-5582467 GCA_013339895.1 Ephydatia muelleri
GCAAAAATCAAACTTGGTCGAGTTCAATCCCGAAGATGTCAAATCTGTTTATGTATTTGGTTTATAAATATCCTCGTCTGTCCGGTTCCAGGAACCCACGCCGCTGAAGTTAATTGGGCTGAAGCTTTGTGAGAATATAAAAGAAGTACGCAAGCCTGAGCTAAACGGTTACGTCAGAGTATAATCTCTGGTTACGTGCCGGGTATACGCGGGCTTCAAAGTTAGTGCCAGTGGCATCGTAGCATTTAGTTGGTGAAGGCACACACTGATGGCTGCTATGCACATATGCATCCCTGTCACAGTTTTCTAAATAATCTATGGTTTTTCCAGCAAACATGACAAGGAATGTGTGGGTGTGTGTATCTGTGTGTACATGTACACGTACAGGTTTGCATTTGCAAATGGAGCCAGCATTACGGTATGTAATGGTATTGTGTGTGTGCGTGCGTATGTGTGGTGTGTGTGTGTGTGTGTGTGTGTGTGTGTGTGTGTGTGTGTGTGGTGTGTGTGTGTGTGTGTGTGTGTGTGTGTGTGTGTGGACTATGTGTTTGCAAGGAGTCATGTATTTTGTGGGTGTATTTGATTGGCTTACCTTTGGACTGTGGCCACACCCTCTTACATATTAGGCTATCAGCTTGCTTTTAAAAAATTCTTCCTTTACCATTAGTGCCTCCCTCTCTGGCCCCTCCTCCTCATGAATGAGGACATCAATAGAAGTTAGCTGCAGTGTTCCATGATGACCACACTCACCGAGCCCTCAATAATACTGTGGTTTGAGGAAATCTAATCTGGCCATGGTATAGCACTCGACATACGTGCCAATGCAATTTCATTGGCTTACAGACTAAAATTCAAGCAAATGGATGCTTAATGCAGCTCATCCAGGATGGATGGGTTGTTGGTATCTGATGGATAAACAACCTTGCTTGTATAGTACCTGCATTAGACCTTTAGCAGTAGTCAACTAGCTGCCACACCCCCTGCAATTGTTGCATGTGAAAATCCATTCCATTTGATGTATACTATATCTACCCTCCAGGGATTGTTCCAGTTGTAGCCATTACCACTTGTCTTTGACATGCTTTTGGGCTTAGACTACTAACCTAGTTTGTCTATAATCTCATCACCTCTCGTTCCCACGACCATAAATACCTAAACATCAAACCTAATTTCCTACACAGCCATGCCAGAGATTATAGTAGGGGATTGGAAGCTGATCATGCACGTTCGCTATACCTATGCACTGAACATCCGAGGTAGTGTTAATATTAATCACACCTCTGAATTTATGGATTTTGGTGAAGGACCATTGGATTTGGAGTTGTCTCTCTTACAAGTAAGCCAAAAACTTTACTGTAACTTGATCAACAAATAAATGTAAGTCTATGAATATGATTTGACAATGCAGTCTTTTTATGTTAGCCAAATTCATACCCGCTATTTTTTTTTGCTTCAAACTAGTGAAAGGATGGATATTTTTTCCCCTGGATAACTGCTCGTTACCTGTTAAAGCTTTAGTTTCTTTTTTGTGCTTTAAATTTGTAGTATTGTGCACTGATGAAGGTTTTAACTTTTAGGAGTAATCCTTGCGATGTTTGGCTGCAAGATCCAGAAAACATGATTTGGTACACAGGACACAGCTTGAAGTTGTGTTGTGTGGTTACTATAATGCAGCTTGAAACTGACACCAATGTTTTAGTACGGTCAAAACCCATGCATATGCCAATATACATTTTGGGTCACGTTTATGGTTTGAAATTAATTTTGTTTTCAGGCATGGGTGGATCAAAATTTAGGCTAGGAAGAATTCCTCAGTACACAGACCAGCTAAAGTTAAAGCCTATGACTGTTACAGTGTGCTTGAAAAGCTTTCTGCTTGTTATGGCAAGACTCATTCATGCACACAATTAACACCTACGTATATACAATAGTGACCTCAGCTAGAGCCTTCTCTGAGGCCTCCATTCACACACACACCCTTGCCCCTTGCCCCTTGCACCTTGCCCCTTGCCCTTGCGCACAATGATCTTCTTTGTGTATTGATGTCATGCTCTTGCATTGATTGCTACATTGTGATTCCGGTTGAGCAACGCGTCACGAAGCTAGCTGCGCTTCTACCTAGACTTAATCCTCATTTCGGATCCTTGTGTGTCAAGAACACAACACTGCTGCACATGTGGTGTTCAGGGCAGATAGTGCACATGAGATGACAGTGTGTACCATTGCGTCCATCTATACATTCATAAAAAAATATGCCACTGTTTACTTGTAATCTTGGACACAAGCAGCTACTTTCCACTTCAAATCCAAGATCGAGGTTCTGAGGGAGACCACTGGCCCCTCCCACTGGGATGTTCATGTTTTGTTCACAGGTGGGGACACATTGAACACTTGTTGGGAATCACTTTTCTCTATCGCAGAATGTATACATCACTGACAGAAGGAGTGCAGTCATACATGTAGTAGAATTCTTGGATGCACACTGTAACAGTCATAGGCTTTAACTTTAGCTGGTCTGTGTACTGAGGAATTCTTCCTAGCCTAAATTTTGATCCACCCATGCCTGAAAACAAAATTAATTTCAAACCATAAACGTGACCCAAAATGTATATTGGCATATGCATGGGTTTTGACCGTACTAAAACATTGGTGTCAGTTTCAAGCTGCATTATAGTAACCACACAACACAACTTCAAGCTGTGTCCTGTGTACCAAATCATGTTTTCTGGATCTTGCAGCCAAACATCGCAAGGATTACTTCCTAAAAGTTAAAAACCTTCATCAGTGCACAATACTACAAATTTAAAGCACAAAAAAGAAACTAAAGCTTTAACAGGTACGAGCAGTTATCCAGGGGAAAAAATATCCATTCTTTCACTAGTTTGAAGCAAAAAAAAATAGCGGGTATGAATTTGGCTAACATAAAAAGACTGCATTGTCAAATCATATTCATAGACTTACATTTATTTGTTGATCAAGTTACAGTAAAGTTTTTGGCTTACTTTGTAAGGAGAGACAACTCCAAATCCAATGGTCCTTCACCAAAATCCATAAATTCAGAGGTGTGATTAATATTAACACTACCTCGGATGTTCAGTGCATAGGTATAGCGAACGTGCATGATCAGCTTCCAATCCCCTACTATAATCTCTGGCATGGCTGTGTAGGAAATTAGGTTTGATGTTTAGGTATTTATGGTCGTGGGAACGAGAGGTGATGAGATTATAGACAAACTAGGTTAGTAGTCTAAGCCCAAAAGCATGTCAAAGACAAGTGGTAATGGCTACAACTGGAACAATCCCTGGAGGGTAGATATAGTATACATCAAATGGAATGGATTTTCACATGCAACAATTGCAGGGGGTGTGGCAGCTAGTTGACTACTGCTAAAGGTCTAATGCAGGTACTATACAAGCAAGGTGTTTATCCATCAGATACCAACAACCCATCCATCCTGGATGAGCTGCATTAAGCATCCATTTGCTTGAATTTTAGTCTGTAAGCCAATGAAATTGCATTGGCACGTATGTCGAGTGCTATACCATGGCCAGATTAGATTTCCTCAAACCACAGTATTATTGAGGGCTCGGTGAGTGTGGGTCATCATGGAACACTGCAGCTAACTTCTATTGATGTCCTCATTCATGAGGAGGAGGGGCCAGAGAGGGAGGCACTAATGGTAAAAGGAAGAATTTTTTAAAAGCAAGCTGATAGCCTAATATGTAAGAGGGTGTGGCCACAGTCCAAAGGTAAGCCAATCAAATACACCCACAAATTAATACATGACTCCTTGCAAACACATAGTCCACACACACACACAACACACACACACACACACACACACACACACACACACACACACCACACACACACACACACACACACACACACACACACACGCACACATACGCACGCACACACACAATACCATTACATACCGTAATGCTGGCTCCATTTGCAAATGCAAACCTGTACGTGTACATGTACACACAGATACACACACCCCACACATTCCTTGTCATGTTTGCTGGAAAAACCATAGATTATTTAGAAAACTGTGACAGGGATGCATATGTGCATAGCAGCCATCAGTGTGTGCCTTCACCAACTAAATGCTACGATGCCACTGGCACTAACTTTGAAGCCCGCGTATACCCGGCACGTAACCAGAGATTATACTCTGACGTAACCGTTTAGCTCAGGCTTGCGTACTTCTTTTATATTCTCACAAAGCTTCAGCCCAATTAACTTCAGCGGCGTGGGTTCCTGGAACCGGACAGACGAGGATATTTATAAACCAAATACATAAACAGATTTGACATCTTCGGGATTGAACTCGACCAAGTTTGATTTTTGCACCAAAAGTCATGAAAATTTTCAAAGTCACTAACCGAGGCTTGGACGATGGATATACATGTATAAGCGAGTTACAACTAAAAACCTAAATTTCTAAATATTTGAACCGTTGAGTATCGGGAGTTTAAAAGTTTTGATTTTTAAAAGCGAAAACCAAGTAAAATTATAAATAAGGCAACTGGGAACGAGGGGATAGAATTTAGACCGAATCGTACAAGGTAGTAAAATTCCAAACAAGCTTGAGCATTCGGCCATTTGAAGTTTAGAAGTTTAGATATTTATATGCGCAGTGACGTATATTCCAAACGACTAAACTTGCGGTCCAGTAATCAGAGGTTTGCATCAATTTCGTGATATGAAATCATATTCCAATGATTTGACTGATTGGAACGTGGAGTGCTCTAAAGGTACACGGACCCAATCCCTTCTTCATTTTAATTAAATCACAATATGATAGCAAACTATTGATCTTTAATGACTTGGCAGGGATTTTATGAATCCAATTAAAACGGCCCTGGTAGAATACAGTACGATGAAAACTTGAGGGGGGAGGGGTTTAGTTCGAACTTGTCGAACCTCCTTCCCCCGGATCCGCCACTGCAACTTGGGTAACATGGTGGCGGTCTGCATTTCCCACCATTGCCATATCGCTAAACGGCTACCCGGAGACTGTCTTTCGAGTGGGGAGAGTCAACAGTCAACAGTCTGAAACTTGTGACCACGCCAGCGTGTACATGCAACATGTACTCCCAGGAGACGTTTATGCACGTCTGAAAAGATTTAAAAATTTTATGTTGGATAGAAATAAACAAGATCGAACGACTACTTAAAGATAGCGCTGTTTTACCGTAGCGATTGAAGTTGGTAGAGAGGTCAAAAGTCATCCTTCACCCCTTTTCAATATGTGTGTATTCTGTTGTGTGTGCTTATTGTATGTGTGTGTGTGTTGTTGTTGTTGTTTTGTGTGTATATGTACGCGTGTGTGTGTGTGTGTGTGTGTGTGTGTGTGTGTGTGTGTGTGTGTGTGTGTGTGTGTGTGTGGTGTGTGTGTTGTGTGTGTGTGTGTGGTGTGTGTGTGTGTGTGTGTGTGTGTGTGTGTGTGTGTGTGTGTGTGTGGGTGTGTGTGTGTGTGTGTGGGAATGGCATGCCTACTCATATTTACTATACAGTATAAATTATTTTATTCACTGTGTATCCGTTGAATTGTACAAAAGGAATAATGACATACCCATTTTCACTATACAGTTCAGGAGGAATGCAATATTGCCCATATATGACAATAAACTTGAATAGATTAATACATTTCTTAACAACAAACACGTACAGGCCTTCAAAAAACGTTTTTTTTCACATGAAACAATGAATGTGAGGCAATTAATCATTTTGATTGGAAACTCAACCACACATCCATCACATTTGACATACCATTCACCAGCGAGCTATTTGTCATCAAAATCTTCACAGCCATCCTCCTTATAGCCTCTTTCAGCAATGACTCTTTATCAACAAAGAGAAATTGAAATACATCCACTCTGTACATAGGTACATGTCGCTAAATGTAGTGTCCCATATGCATGCACACACACACACACACACACACACACACACACACACACACACACACACACACATACGCACACATACACACTGTTCCACATGAATCAAGAACAATAGTACTCTCTAATAATGATTGACACACCACAATCAAGTTCCCTGTCTCTCTGCCATGCAGATCTATTCCACATATGACCGGCTATACAATTTTGATCTATTCTGCACATGCACATGCATTTTTGAAGGCCCCTGATTGAGAGATTTTCCTTTGAGACATGACTAAAACTGCTCATAGGTAATGTAGCAACATGTAGGCACTGTTAGTGTCCCATAGGACTGGTTTTTACCCTCTGAGACAAATTGAAGGACAAGCGCCATTCTTGTTATGCAAGAGGCTTTTGTTTGTTTTTCCTTAGAGTGGTTCAGAGCTGAAATAACGATATTAAACTTTAACTTCCACCTTATGTCTGTGTAAACTTACGAAAGGGGGAGGGGGAGGGGGGGGGGGGGGCCTTACCTAGCATGATAGGGAAAAATCATTGCCAGAGGCCAATGCAGGAGCACCCTTCCAAAATATAAATAAACTTATAGTACCTGCCTGGTACATTCTTTTCATCAAACACAGGCAAGACAGTGTTGCATGTCTCACTAGTTGTATTCAGGGAATTAAATGAGTGTACAAATACTCCTACAGATGGATACTGCAATAGCATGATGTGAAGCACAATACGTACTTAGTACTTATTGTGAGAGGATCTGATGAGTACATGTACACTGGTTTAATACCCTGCATTCATCTCATGCAACATGGGACATGCAAAATTGTGCTGCTGATAAAAAAAGCAGGTCTGTAAGACCTAGATTGCCCATGGCGATGAATATTATTGAACCTACCCTATCATTGCAGTTTGCAGTTCTGTGGTAAATTTACACAGACATATTGATGCAGTTTGGTGGCATTCAGCACTCAGCACTGCTGAATGCCATTCATCTGGTCCCCAGACTAATACTGAAACAAGCTAGTCGCTCTACCAGGAGTCCAACATAAAAATAAATGTTAAAAACAGGCTCGAACCTTTTAGCTAGGTGAAGCCTACATGGTTACTGGAAAGTCCTGTCTTTCAAGGCGAGAGCTCTGCAGGTATATCAAAATCGCCATTTTGTGCGTACACGTCAGCGTGGTTGTGTCTACGCGCTTCATACATCAAGCTGCTGGCAGGCTGACATTGCCACTCGTTCGGTGCAGTGCTGATATGGAATAGCGCTGTACTCAGACATCGGGCAGGTTGCCACAGCGCACAGGTAAAGGCTTTACCCTTACTGGACATGAAAACTAGGTTTTAAGCGATCCCAGACCAGTTCCTAAACGAATACAACCCTCCAAGTTCAGAACTCTTGTTACCAGCAGGGGCGGCGGAACAGGTACCGCAGGTCCCGCGGCCGCGGGACCAACGTTAAACGCACAAAAATAATAATTAATAAATACGTGAAACTACATTTACACATAGAGAAACGATGTAGGATGAAGTTTTGAAAATAAGGAGCTAGTCGATAGCGTTAATCGTTGATAAGTTATAGCAATTTGAGTTTTATGTTATAAACATAAATCCACAAGGGTCATTATCTCGTAGAACGTTCGAGCTATGTGTGTTGTTTATACTGTAAGTGGCCAAATCACAGCAGCAAGATAATAGCGATTAGCACAAAGTACAGACTGACATGCATACAAAAATAAGTCCTTATATACAAACAATTACATAATCGTAATGTTCTAGAAGAGTCTGCGAATGAGACTGCGCAGGCGTGAACATGGCGGATCCGTTACATTGCTCCCCTTCTTTTTTAATGTTGGATGTAGGGGCCATAGCGATCGGGGGCACGCCTCTGACGGATCGGATAGCGACGTTCTGCTTCAGGTGCTTCTTGTGCAGCAGGCGGTGGGTGCTGCTCTCCGTGAGCTCCTTCTACTGCAGGACCAGCAGGGATGTCCACTGGAAGGTCTTCATGCTCACCTTCTTCAACGTCATCATCTGATAACAGAAGGTCCTCATCACTTACGCGAGAATTGGCATCAACCCTTGTCTGTTGAGGCACTACAGCACGTTTTGTTCGTTCTACTGGGGTGGGATGTACATCAGCCTCAGTGCTCTGTTTCTTGCAGGGCTTTAGTCTATCAAAGTGAACAATTTGATATCTCCCTCCTCTCTGGTTCTTGATCTTGTATGTGCAGCTGCCCAATTTCTTGACCACTGTGTATGGCCCTGTCCATGGGTGGAATAGCTTTCTGCACTGACCTCGTGGCACTGCTGGTAAGAATAACCACACCAAGTCACCTTCCTTTAACTGTTCCCCATGAGCCTTCCTGTCATAAATAGCCTTCTGCCGGAGATGCTCAGACTGACAGTGCACTCTCACGCTTGCATATGCATCCTGCAACCTTTTCTTTAGCTCCTGCACAAAATCTGGAAGTTCCTTATCCTCCTCCTCCCGCCTTAGAGGGTAGATGAGGTCCACAGGAATAGCTGCTTGGCGCCCAAACATCAGGAAGAATGGGCTATAACCTGTGGAAGAGTGCACACTAGTGTTATATGCAAAACACAATTTGTGAATATAGTTCTCCCAATCAGCTGGGTTGTCTCCCACTGCGGTAGCCAGCATGTCCAGCAGAGTCCGGTTAAAACGCTCTACCATCCCGTTCCCCTGTGGCCTGTAAGGTGTAGTGTGAGATTTCTTAATCTGCAACAGTTTACATATTTCTTTGATGAGCTCCGATTCAAACTGACGGCCTTGGTCGGAGTGAATCTGCTCCGGGGGAGAAAAACGACAAAACATCTCGTCAACAAGTTTCACTGCAACTGTAAGGGCCTCTTGATTAGGAATGCCATACACCTCCACCCATTTCGTGAAACAATCTGCTGCCACTAAAACATACTTACTACCTCTGTTGGTTTCTGGTAGGGGACCCATGATGTCCACACAGACTGTCTGCATAGGATACCCGGCTCGAAGTGTCTGCAGGCCAGCCCTTCTTTTTGGGGCGGTAGACTTCCTCCTTGCACATATATCACACCTTTTGCACCATTCCTCTACATCCTCACCACACCCAGGCCAATACAAACGTTCCTTTAGTCTCCCTAACATTTTCCCTTTACCGAGATGTCCCCCAGCAGCTCCCTCATGAAGGTCTTTAAGTACTTCATCGTGCAGGACATAGGGCAAAATAAACTGGAATTTGTTTGCATCTTCCAAATCTTTTCTCCACAACAATCCTTTATCCAAAACTAGAGAATCCCTATTGCTGTAATAACCACTTACTTTCCCTCCCCCAGGTATTCAATTCTTCGGAAGATGGCAGCTCCCCTAGGCTAACAGCAGTGTAAACTGGTCCAATGATGGGATCCACGGATTGAAACTGGCGCATTTGCTCAGCTGTGTATGTCTGAAAAGGCAAACTGTTAACTAACATCCTTAGAATGACTACTGCGTCCACACTGTCTACAGGGGATTCGTGACAGGGCATCTGCATTGTTATGTAGTGACCCTGGCCTATGAACCACTGTAAAGTCGTATTCTTCAAGACGTTCTAGCCAACGAGCTAATTGTCCTTCAGGCTCTTTAAAGTTTTTCAGCCAGACTAGAGAGCCATGATCTGTCCTTAATGTGAACCGTCTACCCAGTAGGTACTCTCGGAAGTGTTTCACAAACTCCACCACCGCCAAAAGCTCTCTCCTTGTAACACAATATCTTTGTTCTTGTCTGCTAAGGGACCGGCTAGCATACGCAATTACACACTCGGAACCATCACTGTTAACCTGTGATAATACTGCACCAATACCACAGTCACTTGCATCAGTGTCCAGTATAAAGCTCTTAGACCAATCTGGGTGGGCAAGAATAGGTGAAGTCATTAGGCACTTACGAAGGTTATCAAAAGCCTGTTGACAGGTATCAGTCCATTGGAAAGTTATGTTCTTTTCCGTTAAACGATGAAGAGGCTTGGCAATAGTCCCAAAGTTTTTTATAAACCTTCGATAGTAATTTGCTAACCCCAAAAATTGCTGCACTTCCTTTCTTGATTGCGGAGTAGGCCATTTTGCAATCACCTCCGTTTTAGCTGGATCAGTGGCAATTCCACAAGCTGACACAATGTGGCCCAAAAAGGCAACCTGCTTTTGAAAAAATTTACATTTTGTAGGCTTAAGCTTCAGCCCCGCCTCCCGGAGCTTCATCAAGACACTAGCAATATGTCGCAAATGATCACCAAATGAGCTCCCCACTACAATTATGTCGTCAAAATATACCAAACAACTTGACCACTTAAGGGTGCCCAGCACCCTATCCATCAAACGTTGGAATGTGGCGGGCGCATTACATAATCCAAAAGGCATTACCCTGAACTGGTATAAACCCTCTGGTGTGGAAAAAGCTGTCTTGGGTCTATCCTCCAGGGCCATTTCCACCTGCCAATATCCGCTGGCTAGATCCATTGTAGTGAAGAATTTGGATCCCCCCAAAGTGCCCAGCGTATCATCGATTCTGGGTAAAGGATAAGCATCTCTTTTGGTTATGGTGTTTACCTTCCTGTAATCCACACAAAAACGCAATGTTCCATCCTTTTTCTTCGCAAGTACAATGGGAGATGACCATGGCCCTTCTGATGGCTCCACTATTCCATTGTCCAGCATTTCTCTAAGGAGTCGACGTACATCCTCTCTGCGTGCTTGAGGGATCCGACGGGGAGGACACTGGATGGGACCTTTGGAGCCCGTATTGATTCTATGCTGCAACAAAGATGTATGGCCCAGGTCACTACTCCTGAAAGAAAAAACATCTTTATACTCCATCAGCAATGAAAACAAAATCTCTTTTTCATTCTGGTCGAGTTGGTCCCCTGCCCCCAATACCAAGCTCCAAAGCTCTGCCTGGTCCACAGACGACTCCTTCCCAGATGATTTTCCAACAGATGCAGCATTCAGTTGTACAAGATCTTGTTCAATTAACTCCATCTTCGCTAGCTCCACCCCTTTCTGCAAAACAATGCTAGAGTCACGAGGATTAAGAACACGAATTGGAAAGGTTTCCTTGTTAGAGCACATCACAGCCCTTGCCACCATGACCCCACACGACACAGCTGGGTTATTTTCAATCATCCATATACCACTTCCTACATTGCACAATGGTTTCACCATGATCTCCATTTCACTTACTGCCGGGACAGTTATTTCATGCATAGTTGCCACCCCAACAAACTGTGTCACTTGTTTACACCTACCAGCATCCTGGAGACCAACTGAAAGATCAACTGATGGGAACTTAAGCAACTTTTTCCCAACATCAATTACACAGTTATGCTGTTGTAGGAAATCTAACCCTAAAATGGCATCGACCACAAGCTCACCAGACACCACAAAATTTCCAACAAACTCAAATCCTTCAATACACACCTGAGCCCTTGTCAATCCTTTAACCAACAGTGGGGCACCATTAACACCTACAAGCTTTTTACCAGTCCATTGTTCCAAGGACAACTTGGTACTGTCGATTTTATTCCACATGTTTACATTTAACAATGACACAGTAGCCCCAGTGTCTACCAAAAGTTCAAGAGGACAAGCTCCTATCATGCCAGACACACTAAAACTGATAGCGCTAGATACGGATAAAGTTGGTACGGTTACCATCTTTTTCTGGGCCTTCACATGTCCTTCCCCTCGTGGCTGGCCCGTGCCTCCGAGGGGTTGAAGTTTCCCTGCGACTGTTGCGACTGGCGTTCCCAGCAATTTCGTGCAATGTGGCCTTTTCTCCCGCAGTGCCAGCACGTAGGTCTCTTTTTCTCAGCTCCTTGCCCTTGCGTAGTTCCCTGGAATATCGGTTTACCTGCACTTGAAGATTCAGCCTTGTTCACCACCAAAACCTCCAACTTCTGTAGCCTGTCGTTTAGAACCTTCAATGCCTCAGCCAATGTTTCAGGGCCAGCGGCAGCAGTAGTTGCAATATTTCCCTTTTGCGCACCACTAGTAGACCCGAGGTAGGACTCCAGTTCTATCGTGGCGGTCACCGCAGCATCCACCGTTTCCGGCCGCTTTTGCCGAACTCCGAAAGCTATCTGCGGGTTCTCGATATGCGCAAGATATTGAGTCAATGCTAACCTCTCTCGAGCCTTTTCCTCTAAGTCGCTGTACGCCTTGTCTGCCAGCACCTTAAGGGCATCACCAAAGGTGGCCCAGTCTTCGTCCTTACGCCTCGTGCGTGTGTGAAGCTCTGCCACATAGAGCTCCTTCTTGCTGTCAGGTTCAAAACGTTGCTTTAGAGCCTTCAAACACTCACCGTATTCCTCCCGCACGTTTCTTGGGAGCTTTTGGAAAGCCGTCCTTGCCTTACCAGCGAGTCTTACCTTAAGCCATTTCAGCTTCTCGTCTTCAGTGGCCCATTTGTTCAATGCTGCTACACTTTCGAAGTGCTCTATCCAGTCGCTCCAACATTGAGACTCTCCGCTGTATATTTCTGGCAGGAGCAAAGGTTTCCCAGACATCCTGCCGACTACGCCAATGTAAGTGGCCAAATCACAGCAGCAAGATAATAGCGATTAGCACAAAGTACAGACTGACATGCATACAAAAATAAGTCCTTATATACAAACAATTACATAATCGTAATGTTCTAGAAGAGTCTGCGAATGAGACTGCGCAGGCGTGAACATGGCGGATCCGTTACAATACTATAATGGGCTTGAGTCACTCGATTCAAGAGTTTGCACATTCAATGTTTTTAGCAACAGGCGAGCATCAAGTCATGGGCTTGTCACGTTTCAGTGCTACAACAGCTTCGGTTTCTTTGTCATGATGGTCAGATGGGACTAAAGAACGATATTGCTCTGATGCATCGCTCATTTGTTTTTAATAGTTGTTCATTGATTTACAAGAAATTCTTATCTTGTGATGTCACACAACATATACTCTGTGGACTGTACAAAGGAGCTCACAAAAGCCCTGCCATCTATCCTACAAGGTGTGTTCTTATTTTTATTGTATTGTTATTAATTTTTATCAAGTTGTTTTGTATAATATCGTTGCCAGGTAGCACAGTCTTGTACTATTTTGTCCAAGTCATGTAATGGGATACCAACAAGCAATCAATATATAGAGGCACTATAGAGGATAAACAATTTAATCCTTCATACACCATTGCCCTGGATGACATGGTTATGAGTGAACTGGTCACACCGTGTACTCCAATTTATCCCTTGACTCATCACTGTGAATGGTGGGGACTATATTGAGATGAGTTCAGTTCATGATCAGGTGAGCTTATACACATGGAAGTATTAAACATTTACAGGTGTTTGTTTTGTAATAGTGTTTAATCTGAAATGTAGATGGCAGTATTCAAGTGCTCATTGTGCAAAGCTTTCATTTAATACACATTTGGAATGAGAACAGCTGCCCCATCTTGGAACTATCAAAAACCATCTTAATCATGTCTTCTTTCAACATCCAAAGACCAATGTACATTGTTCACCAATGTGTGTCCACGAGTGTATTACAGGAGACAATGACATCACTGTCTGTTGAAAGAGAAGATGTTACATGCAACAGCCTTGTTTTCGTACATCACTGGCAGAATACTATGTGCTAGCTGATTCAATGTCTTTTGTGTATAAGATTAATATTTATAGCAGTTGCCTTATAAGGAAGAATGGCTGTTACAGTTTTGTAAGAATCCATGGTACAGATATGAAACATATCTGTTATACATATTAATTTCTTTTTTTACAATACAGTATGTAACATATTCCTGCTGTATGGACATGTATGACAGACATATATGATTACGTACATGTATCATATATGTAACCCATCTGCTACATATGTCTGTGTACAACCGCAAATGTGGTCAAGGATTACTCTCCCCCGCATCTGCACTTTCGTTAGACAGTAGAGCGATCCTTACAACGGGATTTGTTGCTCCTCTTGTAGGGCTTGAGTTGTTTAAAATTCTGCAATGGGCAGAGATAATATTATTTGACATGGGATTTTGTGTGTGTGTGTTGTGTTTGTGTGTGTAGTGGTGTAGTGTACTGTCTGTGGGGCTTTGAAGAGGTGTAGGGTTATAAACCTTCATATTAAAAAAAAAAAAAACTTCTCCAGAATCCATCAGCTGCTATGTCAAGACGAGCTCTATCCTGAGTATTGGATGATGTCTGTGATTGATCTCAACAGTAAGGTTGAAGATGTGGTGCCACAAATGCAGAGATTCAGATCTCAAATAGAAATTTGGCTGAGGAGTCTCGTGTTTCATTGTGCCTTATTGAGAGGAAGCCCCCTTTTGGGCAGATAAGGCATGTTCCATAGAAAATGTTGTGCCACATGTACAGTTGATTGGTACATTGGTGGGAAGCCAGCCATATTTGAGAGCATGGGCATCAAGAAAAGCATCTTCGTGCAAAGCAAAACTAAAATCATGTCTGGTGTCTTGATGTGAATGCATGAGCCTCAAGGAGGCTACCTCTAGAAAAACTCAGCCATTTCAGAACCAGTAAAAAGGAACATCTTAGATGCCTGTCCATACCCCTGTGGATCTGTTGAACACATCAAATTGAAATTCACTACGTCAAACATATCAAGGGTCTCAAAGCGTGAAACTTGGACTATCTTACTTCAACGATTAACCAGAAACATATTTCAGTCTGTCATGCTTGCCACCAGATAATTCACCATATACCCTTAGCACCAAAGTACTTGATTATGAAGTAGATTCGAATCCTGTCCTAATCACTTTTTACTTTACAATGTTTTTTTCACTTCAGAAATTGCTCCAGACCTGGTGTGAAGGTCATACCTGATTTGGACTGAGGCAAACCTTCTTCACACATCGACACAGGTGGCCTTCTCACTTCTGTTTGTACAGTGCATTCAATGACTCCACTTCTAGACAAGTGCAAGCAGCCAGTTTTTGCAATTAATTCTGTATCAAGAGGCACTGTACAGAAATTTGATGCTGAAGCTACTATACATTTGGCAAAGATGATAATTATATTTTTTAATTTTAATTTAATTTCAAAATGGGGAAGCATAACATGGGGGTGGGTTGCTGGGGTGTTTGTCAGCAAGGATTGTCATGCATGAGTTTGTATGTGAGGTGTGTGTGTGTGTGTGTGTGTGTGTGTGTGTGTGTGTGTGTGTGTGTGCAGTCCACTATTTTTGTATACTTTTCTGAATTACTTTGTCTACTTGTCCCATTTAATTACAGGTACCACAAGCTGCTACATTCATCTTTAATTGCTGGGTTATCAGATATGGCATAAATGAGTGCCCAGAAGTGATCAGATTATTATTCCCTTTACTGCTACAACAAATTAAAGAAACTTGGGGGGTTGCTGTACAAGTGTACATGATCTTACTGGTAACACTAAGTTGGTTTCTCATTAGGTTTCAGAGGTAGATTGCATGTGTAGTTGGTAAAGCAGATGAATTTTCATATCACCATGCAAATCTAACAATGCGAACTAGAGCCATTTACATACAGACACATTTTTTCGGTCTTCTCATTTTAGTTCTTGTATGCGCACACTCATATGCATGTTGTTCCATATCTTTGAGGGCGACCAGTTTGGAACAACCCTCACAGAACTCAGTACGCAATCCACATGCTTGCAAATGTGAAGGGTATTCCTCGTTACCAAGCATCATTGGGCAGTAATTGCACTTTCTCATTGCTGCAGGGCAGAAGTTTTCCTAGAATAGATGCACACACACACACACACATATAGACACAGTATATAAAAAATTGCAGCAATTTCTGTTTCGAAATAACCCACTATGTGCTCTTTCAGGTCATAGCTGGGAATTATTGTGTTGCAATACTCGCAGGTGTGGCACAGTCTGATATGCTCTTGAAGTCGGCTGTCGGGTACTTTAGCGGAGCACAGGTCACAGGGGACAAGATGGAGTCTCTCTGCTGATTTGTCTGATGCACTCCTCGGCACACACTCAAGCTTATGTTGCTCCGTATCTTTGATTCGGATGCGCTTGGAACAAGCCTCGCAGGCCTCAGTACGAGATCCACATGCCTCCACATGTGATGCATACTGGTGGTTGTTGAACATCAGTTCACAGTACTTGCACTTCCTTGTCAGTGCAGTGCAGATGTTTTCCTATAGTAAACACACACATATACACACACACACACACACACACACACAAACACACACACACACATACACACCACAAACACACACATACACATCAATACAGGTATAACTGCTTCAAAAAAACCAACCATGTGCTGTTGAAGGTCACAACCAGAAATGATTGTGTTGCAGTGAAGACAAGTATGGCACACTTTGACATGCTCTTGAAGTCTATTCACAGGTATCAGAGCTGAGCACAGTTCACACGGACGTTTGGTATGGTTTTCCAAGATGTGTTTTTCCATTCCTCCTCTTGATTGTGGCTCTCCACATGTAGCACACGGGACTTGACTAGCACACGTTTCAAGATGATTATCCCTCTGACCAGCTTTCATGGTCTTCTTGCAGATATCACAGCAAACCTCTACACCACATTGTCTCGCGTGCTCCTCTAGTTCACGTATTAGAATAGGCTCATTGCATATTTGGCATAGCTTCAGGTTCCTTCTGCAGAATGCATCATGCAATTGATATTTGGATACTTCTATGGCATGTTCACTGTTATAAAAAAGATAGCAGTCAGTTCAACTTAGTGCAACAAATGTGAAAATAATTAGACGATTATTAAATAAAATTGACATAAAATCGTAAAGTCGAAATATCATGTCAAAAGCATCCCATATAAATGTCTATAGTGGCTCCGTGGGGGTGGTTTTCCCGATTCCGATGGGCGAGAACCTTACAGCGCTCCCCATTGCCCTCTAGCCGCGAAGGAGAGGACTAAGCTCCCAACCCCTTCCCCTTCTATCATATTACGTAACCACTGATATTACGTTGGGTACTATTCCTTCCTAGCCGCTGCAGTGTGTGGACTATGGGCTGGATCCAATCTGCTAGTCCAATTGTCTTAGGCTGGCCTAAGATTAACTTCTTTGCTCGGTGCGACGGTCGAACTACGCCAACTAAGGTTTGTAGCCTCGTACCCAGTTTGAACTAGCCACGCCCATGTCCTTTGCAGAGATCAGAGGTAGGGCTGATTACACAGGACGTTTGGAACGCCTTAATGCATATGAGCTTTGTAGTAAAAACTGCCTTCCTCCCTCCCCCCCCCCCCCCCCCCCCCACCTCCCGGCCATCGGGCTGAAGGATACCACAATGACATTACATATCGCACTTACGCACAAATCAATTGCAAGCCTCTACAGTAGCATCAAAACAACTTACCCAGGGCTCCGTTAGCTTACCAGTTTGTGCAAGTTTTAGTAGAATTTGTGACGTCCATTTACCTCCATCACACAATTCAGAATGCAACTGAACTAAAAATATATACTGTTCAAAATTGGAACATGTTAAAAATAGATATGAGTCATTGTGACATCACTCCATAAACAATGATTACTTTTACTTCTCTACCTCAGGTATGTGGGGGTAATTGCTTTTAAACCTGCACCTCTATGTAACTTTAGCCTATTCTAACAATTTGTAAACATATTTGAGTTCCTGGTATGTCTCGTGTCTGTGACTTCATACATTCTTAAATAATGTATGGCAGATGGTGTTAAAATTCAAACTCTTCTGCTCGGAATCGATGTTTCTCAATTCCATTTCATTCACATCATCTGCAGCTGGTCTTGATGACAGTAGCTAACTTAATGGAAAGCTTACCAGCTATACTATAATTATAGTGGCGATGAAAACATGTGTACCTCTTTGTTATTTAGCTTCTCCTGAAGCAACTGTGTCCACTCTTTGTGTGTGTGTGCTTTGACACTGTCCTGTCTGTGGCATTTTTGTTGTCCACTGCTTTGTACCAGTGAGGTTGGGTGAAATTGCAGTGATCTCTATTGTGTGGTATTTTCTCATTAACACTGAAGTAAGTGTGAATAATTTGCTTAATATAAACTCCACCTTCCTGTGTTGATGGTGCAATCAAAGGCCAAAGTAAAGGAGGTAAGAGATTGATTAAGTCCCCCACCCCCTACACCACCACCATTATTGACAACAAATTAAAAGGAATTGAATCGGTTGGTGTGTCAAATTCATGGTCATGACAGGATTTTAAGCTGTATGAAATCAGGCTGCAATTACCAGGTCTTCCAAGCTGTCTCTTGTAAGCTAATGCAGTTTTCCACTACGACAGAGTACAACACGAGCAGCAACAGTTACCACGGCAGTGATGGCCCCTCCCAACTGGAGGCCTGACCATGGGGATGAGGGGCTCTAGTGGGCCCTCTAATTGTTGCCAGCAGGCGAGGGTGTGATCTTCCATGTCCTTCAGCGTGACGTAGGACATGCAGCCTTCGCACATCTCCGTGCGAGACCCACACGCCTCCAGATGGGATATGTAGTCCTGGTTATTAAGAGTTAGTTCGCAGTACTTGCACTTCCTTGTAACTGCAGAGCAGAAGTTTTCCTGTGGAAACATATAGTGTAGTGGCGTAATTCACCACACACATGTTCAGTCAACAGACATTGAGGGTGGCAAATTACATCAATAAAACCTAATAATTTAAATAAATAAGCCATACTTTTACAAAGCCAGCATTAACAATCAGTGAAGAGGGAAGAATGCATACAATAAAAAGGAGATGGGCCTAAGTGACCCTTCGTTTGATGGCAATGGAATAGGTAGGCACACAAAATAGCTTCCTGGGACAAGTGAATCTGTCAATCAATAAATTTATTAGTTGACCTTAATGATTGCAATTCGAACACACTGATTTATGACAAAAGAGAAAACGGTGACATTTTGAATAACAAGAATGTATTAATAATATCTATGATAGTACAAAATACACATACATGTATACGTGCCTCAAATATACTGTAGGCATATGTACATTCATGCACATACCTGATGCTCACGGCGGTCATAGTCAGGGACTACTGTCTCGCAGTACTCACAAATGTGACACTTTCGGATGTGCTCCTGGAGTCCACTGAAAGGGACCGAGGCCTCACATCATATCACAGGGAATGTCACGGTGGTTCTCCAAAACATGGTCATCCATCTTCCCCTGTGGCACCACCTCCCTGCACACCCCACACAAGGTGGTAGGCGTCGTGGGCTCCTCTGATTGTTCGCAGTCTCTGTCGGCATCTAAAGGAGTGGCTGCCTCATTGCTACAACCCGCTGAGGTGCTCCTCGAAGGACTGGGCTTGGACGGTTGCCGAGCAACGAGGACACAACTTCACGTTCCTATGGCAGTAGGCTTCGTGAAGCTCAAATGTGTTGATGCTGACATCATGGTTGCTGAATGGACAATGAGAAAGAAGAGCTATTGAAACCATTGTGCGTGTGCGTATGTGCGTGTGTGTATGTGCATGTGTGTGTGCACGTGTGTGTGCATGTGTGTGTGTATGTGTGCGTATGTGCGTGTGTGTATGTGCATGTGTGTGTGCATGTGTGTGTGTGTGTGCATGTGTGTGTGTGTGTGCATGTGTGTGTGTGTGCATGTGTGTGTGTGTGTGTGTCTTGGGCAGTACACAGCTACACACATATACATAATACACGATGAACACACACAGAGACATCTACAAATGCATGTGCCCATCCACATAGATATAACGTAAGTCACAAATTTCTGTTAGAGAAAGTGATTCGGATGTAGGATTAGGTGGTACAAAACGCAAGGAAACCAGATACAGCAAGGCTTGATCGGGCTAAATAATAGTACACCTCTACTGATAACAAAATTTGTGTCCTGGGGAGGATCCGGGGGAGGGGGGGGGAAGGGAAGGAGGAGGGGGGGGCTGTGGCGGTGTGGTCCTGGGGGGAGGGGGTGGAAAGCTATAAATCATGTCCTGGGGGTAATGGGCTGAGATATACTGCTGTCCTGGGGGGTGTGGCGTGATATGTGACTGTCCAGTGGGGAGTGTTATATATGTCTTGGGGGAGGGTATAATTAGCATACGTGTCCAAGGGGGTTCCTTCATAGTTGATGTCATCAGTAGGGGTGTACATTTATTAACTGGAGTAGCCCATAGGATGCTCCAAACATATGGTACGAACCGTGCAATGTGGCATGTTCTAAAATGCTTCATGTCTTGTCTCAAAAGACTCGTGGCATTTCAATTTATAATGAAATCAAATCAAGCTGTATATCTTATATTTGACCCTCAAAGTTAAATGCAAATTTTGAATTTTCAATGTTTGTTTTATCGTTTTTGCATACATGTTGTGTTCCTAACTGGAGACGAAGGAGTAGAATGGCTGATTTGTATTGTTTAGTATGGGCACAATGTTGATTTTCTTCGTTGATCACCCACAATGTAGGGGTGGGAGCACACACCTCTAGTTCGTGATGTTTTTCATATCACATTTTGCGCTACATTGTAACTAATCAGCTTCGCTGCTAGGTACTTAACTTCATAGTGGGAGCTGGCTAATGTCCAGTTTTCAATGTAATGCAATGGTCATGGTGTCTACTTGCTTATTCAAATATGCAGAAAGGATTGAGTGAGACACTGCCAATCAAACAAGAAGGTTTTCAAACGGGTATGTACAATCTAATAGACTGTAAATATTGCCAACTACTTGTGTGGATGTGGAGATATGGTCACTAGGGTTACTGAGCTGCCCACATTTTTACCAGTCAAGGGTGGCCTTTCTCTTTCTTTAAAGCCGGGTCTCACCACAATGGTCACCCTATTGATTTATTTGTTTTTTGTTTTTTAAAATTGTATTTATTTTGTTAATATTAATACGTGAAACATAATACTACAGACCTACCTACCTAGGACACATAGAGTCATTATTATAAAAATGAAAATGAAGGTGACCTAGCCAGTAAAGCCCTAGCATAGGCCTGACCAGGGCCTTCCATATAGCCCAGACACTGCTAAAGACATGGGACAAGCAGTTCGAGTGGCGAGTCTGTCATACGTCTCCACGGTTAAGGGGATACAAACCCAGCCCGAACGGTTGCATTTCTCATCACTGGTGGCATGTTTGAGGAGTTCGGCAGTCGAAGCAGCGATCCGGCCATCACACTCGCTTCGTTCAAAGTAGAATGATTTAGCGTGATGTAATGGTGAAATCCATTGCTGCCGGCTTGCCAAACTCCCAATTATGGACCAAGATGTCTGCGGGGCAAGTACGACTTTCCTCTACGTTATTTATTTATTTCTTTTTGTTTATTGTTGATTACCGCGTTGTGTGTGCAGCACATTGTAGTAGTGTAGCCCGCTCCACGGCATGATCAAATATAAGTACAGTAGAACTCACCAGTTACTGCATCGTTTGGTGGCAGGCGGGTCGGGGAGGTCCATCTTCCAGAGAAGGCAGCGCGGTTTCCACTGTGGCCATTAAAAGTGGACTAAAAATGACGTCACCTATCATTTGTACTGTCCGCATACCATTCTGAAATGGCGTTACGTCTCCGATGGGTTGACCTCGAAATATTGGCTGTGTATTAATTGATTGTTGCATAGCATTTGGGTTCAACAAAGTGAATTACTACTGTCTTTCTCAGAAATGAAATAAACCATCCCAGACTAACTTCAGATAGCTGATCTATACATGCATGAACGACGACGCAGGCTGTTCACGCACGCAGTGTAATGTTTATCAAACCCTAGCTGCAGAATAAAATCTAGATTTAAACTTACCAGAATAAGTCGATTTACGTGAGCCGATATCCAACTATTCATAGCACAGCACTTGATTGATAATGTATGGTAAATGAAAGTAGACGAACTAAAAATGACGTCACCTATACATTTGTACTGTCCGCATACCATTCTGAAATGAACGGAACCAGTAAGTTTTGCGCGTGCACGCAATTGATTACAAAATGAAGAGCATGTTGGTAGCCGTGCTTCTTGCCCTGACCGTCTGTTCCCTGGCGTCGGCCAAGACCACCACACTGTCGGCATTAAGAAGGGGACCGTGGCATTACGATATCGTGGAAGGCATTCACAGCGAGGCAATCCTCACGGCATCCTTCACCGACACCATCAACTTCACCGGGTAAGCTAGTGTGTGCAGCCGCCTACAGGTTTGCAAGCACGTTGGTGCTGTTCTCAAGGGCTGACTATGTCCTCCATCCTATGCAAAGTGATGTCGAAATTAGAGTCTCAGTATTTATAGTGATGGGCAGTTTTACTTGCATGCGCACTGCTAGAGATAACGCATAACCTCCATGACCTTGACCTTACGTCTGTGGTTTTTATATTAGTCTGTGTACCAAAGAAGTAGTGCGCATGAGCCTGGTCCTATCCCACCCGACTCCTCCCTCCCTCTCCTCCTTCTCCTACCCTCTCGCTCTTCGCTTTTTCCTGTGATGCAAATAGCGTGGATGGCTGATTATCACGCGCGCACAAACCGCACATGCGCACGCACGCGCGCGCGCACACACACACACACACACACACACACACACTCCAAATATGGCACCCACTTCACATGTACACACACTTTCTTCACATGTACCTGGACACACGCCCATATGCACACATACACACACACACACACACACATGCATACGCACACACCCAGATGGTCCTTCCTTGAGATACACAGTGTGGGAGGGGCAGTTCCGGACGAAGAGCTGGCCTACCTGGCGGGCAAGATGGAGGGCAACCTGACGGCCCCCTTCATCCTGATGACCTGGAAGAACACCATGGACAACTACTGCCAGCAGCCCAGCACCTACTGCACCCAACTCCAAGCCTTCCTGGCCAACAACTCCCAATTCATGGAGACCCAGATCCAACTCCATCCGGAGTCTGATTACTGGCACCAGGTGTGAAGAGGGAGTGGGGATTGATTTCGGGAGAGGAGGAGGGGCAGGTAGTGGGAGGGACTGGAGGATCGGGTGTACGAGGATAGGCAGGAGGGGGAAACAGGGTATTTGGCACAGAGGCCCCTGTGTTTGAGTGCAATAGTGGTGTATTTTGCAAAAGGCAAGGAGACTGGTTTATGGCTATAATGTATAGATATCACATTAACACTGCATCAAGCTACACCCTTATGTGCGTTATATTTTTATTTAATCCAACGAGGAAATGCAACTTCAGTTTTGGGTACAATAAAGCTGGCAGTGAAGATGACGAGTGTTTTGTGTGAACATTGTTTTATGTTTTGTGCTGTGTATTTAAATGAAATACACATGAAACAAAGAAGAATAAAAAATAAAAAGCATTCACTGTTATGTTCTATATTTCAAAGAGGAAAATTGTTAATTTTACAAAGCCTTTCCTAATGTTATTATTATGTTAAAACGAAATGGCAAAATGCTTTTGTGTATTTGCAGATTTGCTGCAAGAGTTGATGATATGCATGTGTGTAATTGATGTTGCCCATTCAACACCACACAACTGACAGCGCTGTGTTGTGCAAATTGAGTCATCGTATTGATGACATACGATTCAGTCATTAGACATGTGTGTATGATGCTTGATATATCATTCTTTTCATGTTATGGAGTGCGAGGGTCTGATCCAGGATATCAGAAGGGGTGGAGTCTAAATGATTAATTAAGATGTGGCTGTCAAGCACTTTTTGCAAAGTTTCTTCAAGCCTATGAGCATTTGAGTGCAACATTGCTATGTTAAAACATCTGTTTTTTTTTTAGCCATACCTGCCCACCTGTGATACCCTTGGATGGGTAGAGGAAGGGCAGGGAGGAGTGTGGGGATTAGTACCTAATAGTCCCCAGGAGCAATGGACGACAGTGCTCAGGGCACCCTGTATTGCAATTATCAAATACATACCAGTACCAACAAAGATAGATGTATATCCTTGGTTTAATGTTGTGTTCAAATGTAAACACATAGGGATAACCAGTGAATGATGAAGAGCATAGGCTCCATCTGCATAGGCTCCATCAGCATAGGCTCCATCAGCATAGGCTCCATCAGCATAGGCTCCATCAGCATAGGCTCCATCAGCATAGGCTCCATCAGCATAGGCTCCATCAGCATAGGCTCCATCAGCATAGGCTCCATCAGCATAGGCTCCATCAGCATAGGCTCCATCAGCATAGGCTCCATCAGCATAGGCTCCATCAGCATAGGCTCCATCAGGGGTTAGAGGGCATATTGGTGGGGCTCAGTAAGTAACGGTGAGATTTGTTATTGCATCATCTGTTGATAGGAAATGAAAATGGAAGGAGTCACAAAAATGGGTTCATTTAATGTGCTTTTTGCAGGGGGAAGGGGGACACTGTGTCTTCTGAATACTGGAGTCTTATCAAAGCTCTATGATATACTTCATGTACCAGTGTGCTCTAATTCATGTACCAGTGGGCTCTAATTCATGTACCTATTAATTTACTAGTGTGCTCTAATTTGTGTACCAGTTGGCTCTAATTCATTTACTAGTGGGCTCTAATTCATTTACCAGTGGGCTCTAATTCATGTACCAGTGGGCTCTAATTCATGTACCAGTGGGCTCTAATTCATTTACTAGTGGGCTCTAATTCATGTACCAGTGTGCTCTAATTCATTTACCAGTGGGCTCTAATTCATGTACCAGTGGGCTCTAATTCATGTACCAGTGGGCTCTAATTCATGTACTAGTGGGCTCTAATTCATGTACCAGTAAATCTATTTCCACCTCCCTTCAGGTTTCCTTGTTTCTGTACCAGCTACAAGGACTACAAGATGGCTACAACCTCCATTCCCTTGAACCTCTTCCACCTAATGCCTTCTGGTATGATAAGCATTGAGTCATAACCTTCATCACTGCTGGCTTTCCATTCTCCTCCCTCCCTCCCTCCCTCCCTCCCTCCCTCCCTCCCTCCCTCCCTCCCTCCCTCCCTCCCTCCCTCCCTCCCTCCCTCCCTCCCACTTCTCCTGGCTCTCTCATCTCCCCCTCCTACCCTCCTCCCTCCTCTCCTTCCCTCCCCATTTCTCTGGGCTCCTCCCTCCCCTCATCCCCCATACTTCAGGCTTCTTCAGATTAGTGGAGATTTGGAGGACCTTGAAGCAGCTCTGGGAGGAGGTGGGGGCGGGTCCTTGTGGGCAGGTTCCTGCTCAGCACTTGTCAAGCTTCTCCCAGGGAATGCGGACCTCCTCGTGTCACAAGACACGTGGAGTGACTACTTCAGCATGTTGAGGACCTACAAGCTGTATGACCTCAAGTTCTCCATGAGCAGTCAGAATAGTGAGTCCAAAGTGGGAGTAGTGCTGGTCCTGATTACACTGAGGCTGCTTTCTAATTTCATTGTCATTGGGGCTCGAGTTGCCTAATTTGTTTCCTTTGTTGCTTCCATCATCTCTATTTAGAGAGCATTGTTCCAGGCTCAAGCCAGAGTTTCTCCTCTTACCCTGGAGTACTGCTCAGTGGAGATGACTACTACCCTCGTTAACTCTGGTCTGGTAGGTGTGTGTGGGTGTGGGTGTGTGCGTGCGTGCGTGTGTGTTGGTGTATGTGCATGTGTGTGTGTGTGATCATGGAGGTGGGGTGTAGGGCATGCATGTGAATCTGGGAATATGTGTTATGTGGGTGTGAGCAGGTATGAGCACAGCCAGGGTATGGGGGTGTGAGTATGTACATATGCATGGTGGCAAACACATGCTGTGAGGGAATTGAGCACCACTTCACATGTCTTGTAGCATGGCGTGGAGCAACTCTAAGTCAATCAACTACACCTAAAGATATCCTTTATTGTTATTTGATGTAGAAGAAAGAGATGTTTGTGTTTGTTATTTGTTAGTTGTGCATATATCCCAAGGGTTGCTTAGCTGTGTTGTCCTCCTCTCCATTGAATATTTGCCATCAGTGACTGCGGAATAGACTTGCTGCAGCTTATTTTGTTCTGCCTTTTTGTTGTTGTTAATTCAAAGGTTACCATGGAAACCACTATTGGCAACAACAACCCAGATTTGTGGAAATTTGTAGTCCCAATGTCAGTGTTTGAGAACATTCGAGCAGTGATTGTCAATCGCCTGGCAACCTCTGGCCAAGAATGGACCGACATGTTCTCTATGTACAACAGTGGAACGTACGCCTTCCCTTGGATCAAATAGCATCTCCCCCATCTGTACCTTGTCCTTTGCAGTTATAACAACGAATGGATGGTCGTCGACTACAAGTTATTTCAGAAGGGGAAACCCCTTCCTCCTAATGTACTCTGGGTTCTCGATCAGATTCCGTGAGTCGCGTTTTGCATGTTTCAGTGCTCTGGAGGTTACATGTAGGATGGACCTTTATCTCTTCTTCCCTCATTCCATCCTCCTTCCATCTTCCATCCTCCCTCTCCCTCCTCCCTCTCCCTCCTCCCTCTCCCTCCTCCCTCTCCCTCCTCCCTCTCCCTCCTCCCTCTCCCTCCTCCCTCTCCCTCCTCCCTCTCCCTCCTCCCTCCTCCCTCCCCTCCTCCCTCTCCCTCCTCCTCTCTCTCTCCTCCCTCCTCTCCCTCCTCTCCCTCCCCTCCCTCTCCCTCCCTCTCCCTCCTCCCTCTCCTCCTCCCCCTCCTCCCCTCTCCCTCCTCCTCTCCCTCCTCTCCCTCTCCCTCCTCCCTCCCTCTCCCTCCTCCCTCTCCCCCTCCCTCTCCCTCTCCCTCTCCTTCTCCTTCTCCCTCCTCCCTCTCCCTCCTCCCTCTCCCTCCCTCTCCCTCCTCCCTCTCCATCCTTCCTCTTCCTCCTCCCTCCCTCCTCTCCCTCCTCCCTCTCCCCCCTCCCTCCCTCTCCCTCTCCTCTCCCTCTCCTCTCCCTCCTCCCTCTCCCTCCTCCCTCTCCCTCCCTCTCCCTCCTCCCTCTCCCTCCTTCTCCCTCTCCTCTCTCCTCCTTCCTCTCCTCCTCCCTCTCCCTCCTCTCTCCCTCCTCCCTCTCCCTCCTCCCTCTCCCTCCTCCTCTCTCCCTCCTCCCTCTCCCTCCTCCCTCTCCCTCCTCCCTCTCCTCCTCCCTCTCCCTCTCTCTCCCTCCTCCCTCTCCTCTCCTCTCCCTCCTCCCTCTCCCTCCTCCCTCTCCCTCCTTCCTCTTCTTCCTCCTCCTCTCTCTCTCCCTCCTCCTCTCCCTCCTCCCTCTCTCCTCCTCCCTCTCCCTCTCCCTCCTCCCTTTCTTTCCTCCTCTCCCCCTCCTCCCCTTCTCTCCTACCTGCCTCTCCCTTCCTGCCTCTGACTCTCCGCTCCCTCTCTCTCCTCCCCTCCCTCCCTCTCCCTCCTCCCTCTCCCTCCTCCCTCCTTCCTCTCCCTCCTCCCTCTCCCTCCTCCCTACTTTTCATTTAGAGGAAAGATCACAGCTGCTGACCAAACTCATGTTCTTGCTGGTCAGATGTATTGGCCGAGTTACAACATTCCGTAAGGACAGGAGTTTTGATTTCACAAGCCAACCATGACATCATGTGCTTTTTGTGCCTATGGGATGTTTTATGTGTGCTTGCATATGGGGAGTTAAATTATTGTGTGTGCCTGTGTGTACCTGTTTTATGATCTTGTGTCCATGTGTGTGTGTGAAGTGTTGTAGTTTTGGGTGTGCACCTGTGGTGGTCAAAACATGTTGTGTATTTTCTTCCGTGCTCAGCTTCTATAGCGACATCTACAACCTGGGGGGTTTTAAGGAGCTGGAGGAGAAGTATGGCTCGTGGTTTAGCTATAGTGGATCCCCAAGGGCGCAGATATTTGCCCGGAACCACACTGATGTGACTGATGTAGAATCCATGATCAAGCTGATGAGGTGGGTGTGGTCGATTGGGACCTAAAAGACGAGTAGTTAATGGAATGATATGAACGCCGTCTATTTTGCTGATTATGTATTTGTTTATTTAGTCTTGCCATGTAGGGGTGTTGTAGGATAGACTTTCTGGCAGTGTGAGATGTGACTTATGTGGTTTATGTTGCACGTTCAGAGGGTATGCACATGTACGTGTGTGGAACTGTTATAACTTATGCTAGCGCTGTTGTTTGTGTGCACACACCTTTCTACATGTGTAGACTCTCTCCACACACGTGTGTTGAAGGAGGTCCTTCAGTTTCATATCTGTTCGCTCACAACCTCTCTCCAGGTACAACAACTTCCAGCACGACCCCCTCTCTGCCTGCAACTGCACTCCGCCATACTCAGCAGAGAATGCCATCTCGGCGCGATCCGATCTCAATCCGGCTGATGGTGTGTACCATTCTCTTCCCTGGGACAACCGATCCCATGGGGGTGTGGACAACAAGGTGACAAGGAACACCATCTTGTACACTTGGGGGGGGGGGTGTGAGATGTGGGTGTATGGTGTTGAGATGTGGGTGTATTGTGTGGGAGATGTGGGTGTATGGGGTGGGAGATGTGGGTGTATGGTGTGGGTGGGGGGGTAGGTGTCTGGTGTGGGTGTGGGTGTGGGTGTATGGTGTGGGAGGTGTGGGTGTATGGTGTGGGAGGTGTGGGTATGGTGTGGGTGTGGGTTATGTGTGGGAGGTGTGGGTGTATGGTGTGGGAGGTGTGGGTCTATGGTGTGGGAGGTGTGGGTGATGGTGTGGGGTGTGGGTCTCTGGTGTGGGCGGTGTGGGTGTATGGTGTGGGCGGTGTGGGTCTATGGTGTGGGTGTCTGGTGTGGGAGGTGTCGGTCTCTGGTGGGCGAGTGTGGGTATCTGGTGAGGGTGTGGGTATATGGTGTGGGTGATCTGGTGTGGGTAGGTGTGGGTTTATGGTGTGGGGTTATGGTGTGGGAGGGTGGGCAGTGTGGGTGTATGGTATGGGAGATGTGGGTGTATGGTGTGGGCGGTGTGGGTGTATGGTGTGGGTGTATGGTGTGGGAGGTGTTGGGTGTATGGTGTGGAGGTGTGGGTGTATGGTGTGGGAGGTGTGGGTGTATGGTGTGGGAGGAGGTGTGGAAGGGGAGTGAAAGGAGGTTTGGTGCTTGCAATACCACACTCAAATTACAAACATTGCAACGTGGTATATGATGTTCACTGATGTCTGATGTCTACTGTGCACCAATGCTTGGAACTTGTTAGGTTGCACTGTGTATTTCATGTGAAATGCAAATAAAGACCTGTGCCGCTGTGGGTACCAGTGTAAGCTATCAATCACTCTGTCATAACAAGTGCCTCCTCTCCCACACTCCCCTCCACTCATCCTCCTCCCTTCTTCTCCCCTTCCCTCTCAACTCCCCAGGTCACCAGCTCAGATCTCTTTGCTACTCTTTCCAGTTGGGCTGTTAGTGGCCCCACCCACGACCAGCTGCCTGCATTTAGCTGGAGCAGCTCAGGGTTTTCCCCTCAGCCTCCCCTGGGACACCCCGACACCTTTGACTTTGATCCAGTGCTGGTTGCATGGAAAAGCAGCACCCTGCATTGAACACATGGATACTTTATCATGCTGGGACATTTAGTGTGTAGATAAAATGTGTTAATATCTGTTTTTAATAGCTAAGTACACACACACACACACACACACACACACACACATACTGGCTGCATGGTGCTTCTATTTCTGAGTCAGTAAACCAGATGTTTGCCATTCCACCATTTGGTCAAGTTGCAGGCATATACGCCGCTAGCGGCGTATATGTCTGCTACAGTAGCCTATTTATTTGGCATGACGTCATGTTATGTGTCACGTGATTGCGGAAGTGGTAACGGTAAAAATGAAGCTGGTCGTGCTAATGTTCTTGAGTCTCTTGGCTTTATCGAGTGCAATTGACTATGGTGATAACGTTTCACCAATAGCATATCTTCAGAGCAACAATCTAAACACAGGTAAGCCTGCTTTAAAAGCATTCTGTCACAATCGTACGTGCGCAAGCAAGATGTTCTTCGTACCTTTTTCCAACCTCACTTTGTATATATCGCGTGCGGCGTATACACACACACACGTGCACACTACGCACACACATGCATCACATCACACACACATGAAGGTGCCACCGTAGGGGTATTTGTTGGAGTAGCAGCTGTGATAGTCATAATGGCTGTGGTGGTCTACGCACCGTTCCCAAGAGCGCAAAAGTGAAGGACCAAAAGTGAACGTTCTGGTTTTGTCTGTTTGTTTGTGACCAATTAACTTATTTTTTTTATTGCTATATCATGTGTAGTAATGCTTGCGATGCACGTATAGCTGTACCATACCCAGAGATATTATGTGTCACGTGATGCACTTTTTTTTTTTTTTTTTTTTGGCTGTACACTGTACACAGCAGCGGCGATGGGTGACAAAGCTTGCAGGTGGTTACAAAATGTATGATGCCAGACCTTTTGAATCAATCATACAATGTAGATCATTGTGATATTTTGGCTAAACGAAGTGGCATTACACCACATTACATTGGCAGTCATTGAGATTTAGCACCTGTCCCAGTGGACATTGAAGTACCGTTGTTGTCGTCGGTGGTGCTGTTGTGGGAATTGGAAGTGTGGGAGGAGCTGGTGTTGATGGAGGGCACCCGAGAGGGCCTGCACGGAAACAGGGACGAGGGTCTGCCTTGGTCGCTGGTGGCGGCTTTGAACCAGGAGGCTTTGGCTTTGTTCCAGGTGGTCTTGTCGCTCCCGGGGACCTGCCTGCGATGTTACTGTGAGCTCTACTGGCATGAATGTGTGCATGTAGCTTTCGGTGACTCTTGCTACCGGCCAACAGTGATGCCATGACACGCGAGGACCTCTTAGTCATGCCTTGGGTCGTGGCTGTTCCCAAGGCAACGACCCTCACGCATTCGCACCTGCAGATGTCTTGGTTGAGTCGCTGCAAACTGTTGCATGTTGCGACCACCTGTGGTCCGCACACACACACTCCAAGGGCAGGATCAAACACCTGCAGCCCTGGGCACGACAGACTTGAGTTCCTGGCGGGCTGCTGTGGAGGCGCAGGAGGTGGAAGTGTGGTGGTGCTGCCCTGTTGTGATGTGCAGGTAGGAGGAGGAGTGGGCGGGGCACCTTGTAGGCGTGGACCTGAGACCACCTGAAAGTGGGGGGGGGGGGGGGGGGGGGGGGGGGAAGGTGTTGAGATGTGTTCAAAAACGAGTTCACTTTAAAAATAAAAAATAAATTAAAAAATCAATAACGAGTGTTGCATAGTCACACTTCAGCTTTAAAGTGTATTTGCACTAGTGCATGAACGTGATGCGATGGACCGTGTTACTATGGAGAATCTATATTAACAATGCAATGCAAATGCACTGATGCTATCAAAGCATGTAGATCTATATGCGTATTTCTTCTATAAACTAGGCTAGCCGAATGCGCGACCGCGATCATACAAGGACAGTCGATCACACTTATGACACGTATTGTGTCGCATAATGTATGTATTATCTCTGGTTTACGATGGAACTGTTCACATTCCATAACTATATATATGCAGCGAGTACGAGTAGCTTGAATTGATGTCGTGCAAATTAACGTTTCCATTATCGCTTAGCTGTCATAATTTCATCCTCCGTTCGGTACATACTTACTCACCATGGTCAAGGAAGACGTTAGAAAGAACGCACCAGCCAACGAGAAATGGTCACTCATTTGCTCTGAAAGCGTATGCCGAACGATAGTATTTAGTTCTATAATTTGTGCTGCCAACTTTATGACGTAATATCCGTGTCCCCCTCATTAAAAACTTGGGTTTCAATTCACTTCGGACACGGAATGCTCACGCCCTTTCCATATATACTGTTAACAACTCAATACGTGTACCGACTCAAATCCCCCTGGACCAGCCAGGATTATTTCGAATGGCCTAGAACTGACACAACAGTTTCAACTTGTATTAACTGAAGTGAACATGCAACGTTAGTGCATTTGACCAATACCTGTTACTAATATTTGGGACAAAACATCCAGACAAAGCAAAGAGATGATAAAACATTTGACATAATGAAAAGCATTTTAGCTATGGCATTGACAGCAGCAACAATAACAGCAGTCCCCTGGCACCTCTATCTCTTCCTGGTCTCCCTCATGGGCAGGACATACCTCTGGGGCACCTCCAGTGGAGGGGAATACCCTTCAGGGTACGATGTGTCCTCAAACAGGACAGCGTATTCACAGCTCACCTGTGGGGAGGGAGAAAAGAGATGGAGGAAAGAAAGGGAAAGTTAAAATCAAATAGTAATTGTCAGTGATGGCCAAAACACAATGGATAGATGGGCGTGGCAGTGTCTGTGGGGTGTGGAACAATACAATGGTACTGTATGTCTACTCAGGAGAAGTTCAAGTTCTCAGAACTATGACACAACCACCACAGAATGTTTTTTTAAAACTAGTTCAGCAAAGCAGTAACACCCTGTCCATAGTCCATAATGTGAAGCTAAGCATGAGTTATATTTCCAAGACGATGTGGTATGTATTATCAACTGGTGACGGCTACCACACATATAATTGAGACGTGTGTGCACAGGGTTAATGTAGACACGGCCACCATTTGATTGGCACACTTACATCCTTTGGTTGCTCATGGATGATGGCTCTATAGAAACAAGTGGTCTGAGGATACAGGGCCAGGACCAGCTAGGCAGCAACAGTAGACAGGAAATGATGCAGGAAGGAAGTACAGATGGGGTTGGAAATTGTGGGATGGTGTTTGGGTAAATGGACAAACTGATTTCACAGTACCTGGTTTACTTTGAAGAGGGCTTGGGGTGTGTTTGCCGGGTCGGCTTTGTAAATGGGTAGGGGAATGATCCTTCTCTTGCTAACATGATAACGCCTGCGACCAACAGCAGGAGAGGTGAGGAGGGAAGAGTGTTGGCGAGAAATGCATAATGAAACAACCATGGGCGGAGCATGTGCCCACACACAAAATTTACACTGTGTGGGCAGTACACAGAGGTTGATTCCCGTGAAAGACATAGCAAACTAAGGTGATACAGTGACAGCATGCTTAACACATTGGCAATATGCACACATCAGGTGTTCGCAATTGTCCAAGTCTTCAAAATGGCTCAAAATGTTATTTTCTAAAGCAATGAGAACAAGAGACCAATTAAATGGGCAGTAATATAGCTGAACCTTCCATTAGCCTGATTTAACCACCAGCATGTAGCTGTAGTTATCTATGGGGAAAGATACTTAAAGTGCTGTGAAATGGCCATTGTAACAAAAGACATGTTCCCACATCAATGGTCGTAAAAAAAGAGGGAAATGTAACATGTGGTCAGATAGCAGCATACATCTGTAGTAATTGGAGCCAATGTGACAGCCAAAACACACATACTACAGCTATAACACAGCTGCTATCTCTGGGATATCCACACTAATCTATTCACTTCACAGTTTTAGTATTTTGCAACCAGAAACCAAAACCTCTAATTATGGATATTTTTAGTTCCTTAATTCTCAAAACAATTAGGCAAGACAAAGTCTAAGAAAAAGGAAAAAAAAGCTCCCCGGCCGGGAATTGAACCCGGGTCTTCCACGTGACAGGCGGAGATACTAACCACTATACTACCGAGGATTCACATTTTACTTCAGCAACCTAACCCTTCCCAACGTTTCTCACACCGTTTTTCGTTATGTCCTTCCTCATCTATGTCATCAACGATGTAACGATGATTATGCGAGTTGTAAGAAACAACTTCAGCCAAAATCCACTGCTCTTCACCGTCTTCTGTACGCACTCTAGCTGCTACCTGCATATACACATACAAACACACCCACACATATACATTCACAATTACAAACACACATCGACACCCACATAGACAAACATACACACACATTCACCATTCACACACACACACACACACACACACATTCGACATTCACACACACACACACACACATACACACACACACACACATACACACACACACACACACACACACACACACACACACACACACACACACACACACACACAGCACCATTAGGTCACGCATGTCCCTGTAACAGAGCTTGCTCTTACCTGATCAGCAGGTTTACATTTGTACTTATCATCAGCAGAAATGGCTCCACACAGAGGTGGAGGGCTGGACAAATGGAAGGCGATGAACCACATTTCAACATTGGTCAATGCAAAATGATCAACACAGTCATCCACACTGTAAGGTGAATCAATGGATATACAAATCTGTGTGATCTCATTTGATAGGTCGCACGTCCCGCCCCCCCCCCCCCCCCCCATGCCCTGCCCCTAGTAACATAGTCCCCATGCCCTGCCCCTAGTAACATAGTCCCCCCATGCCCTGCCCCTAGTAACATAGTCCCCCCATACCCTGCCCATAGTAACATAGTCCCCCCCATCCCCTGCCCGTAGTTTCATATAAGCAAGTTTAGGCAAAGGTGCAGAAACGCACACAAATCACGCCATTGCAGACATACCTCTCGCTGGACTTTCCCCTCCAAACAGGCTGCTCGATGGCATACTGATGTAGCACAGACATCAACATACCCCGACGCATGCTAGGCCGTCTGCAGGAAAATAAGGGGTTAAAAGCACAACATACTGCTTCGGAACCAAGATGTGTGCCCTGTTAAGTTGCCAAATAGTTAAACACTGCGGATGTTGATCGAAAATTATATAGCAGCAGTAAAACAGGTTTGTGTTTGCCAGTCATCCCATTCGCTCAATAAGTCATGATCTCATCCACTCCATAAGTCCCTATGTATAACTACTAACCTAACAAGGTACCACTCCAACACTATACACCCTCCATTACACCATACACAATCCATATCCCCTCTAAGCTATGGCTGACGCTACCTTTCCAGGTCAGGTAGACCGAGGGGGGCAAGGGGAGCAGACGGGCGAGCCGCGGAGATGGAGGATGTGGACGAGGACGAGGTGACAGCAACAGCAGGGGCTAAAATACAATGTAGCGCACACAGTTAACTTCTGTCCACTTAACCAAATCAAAAAAAAATCTAGCATGTCGAGTGTGTGTATGCGTGGGTGTGGGGTAGGGGAGAGGTATATGCACACATACGCTACTAAACCATTGCACTCTGTAACTGCGTACTGTACACTCCACCTGTCAGGGTCACCCCCCTACCGTCAACAGACATGCGTCCACACTTGCCTGGAGGTGCACTGTGCTTCACCCCTGCTCCTTCCTGCCTGGCGTCACTGATCTTGCTCACCATTTGGTTAACGGTCCTGCAAGGTGGAATGAGATACAATGATGTCGCCGCCACGTACATACACGCTCCTGGCCCTGCCGTCACATAAAATTTTTTCCATTTAGTGCTTTCTCCTTAAACACCATGCCTCCCGTGATTTCACAACTAACTTTTTGCAGTTATTTGTGCATGGAGCTAGCTTTATATGCATGCATACACACACACACACACACACACACACATACACACACACACACATACACACATACATAAAAACAACACACACATACACACATACAAATCCACACATGAACACACACATACACACACACACACACACACACACTTCACTTACTCCACCAACAGGCTTCATCCCCCCCACACACACACACACACACTATCCAGTATGGTGAGATAGGACGTCAGGAGGGGCAAAAAAAATGTGTCAATGCATGCCATGACAGAGGAGGGACTTTCGCACTACAGATATACAAAAAGTGGGGTTCTAAATACTTTATATGGAGGGTGCAAATGTTTGCAAATTAGGACACTAAGATTTCGTGGATAAAACCTTTGACCATGTCACCCTCAAAAGTTTGTCCACAGTATGGTACTTTTACGGAGATATTCAGTGAGGGGAGTGGGTGGTCACATACGCTAGCTCTTTCTTGGCTTCTGTTAGAGCAGTAGTATATAATCCATGTATCTTCTGCTTGAAATATAGTGAAACTGAAATTCAATTATTCACACATATTAGTCATGTTTTTACGTGTTCATCAGTATTGATGTGTGTATGTGTGTGTGTGCAGTGTTTATATGTGTTGTGTGTGTTGTATGCATTCTGTCTGTGTATGTAGGAGTGTTGTTTGTGTATGTGAGTGTTGTTTGTGTGTGTGTGTGTGTGTGTGTGTGTGTGTGTGTGTGTGTGTGTGTGTGTGTGTGTGTGTGTGTGTGTGTGTGTGTGTGTGTGTGTGTGTGTGTGTGTGTGTGTGTGTGTGTGTGTGTGGTATATTTTGCGGACCTACAACGGATTGCTCGTACAGCACGACAAAACATCAACATGTAGGCATTAAATTTATACCCCTCTGTTCCTGCTTCATTCGGTCGTGCGTTTTGCTTATGTTGACCAACGTCTGTTCTCCGTCTTGTCTTTCTTTCTGGTGTACCACAAGGCGCGTTACATGCATTGTTCCCTCTCAATGACGTACTTCCAACTTACGTGTGATTGTTTTATAAGTGAATGCAACTCCTGCAGTATGGAGGCGATCACTGGGCTATTCTCAGCATTTCGCGACGAGGTAACGACAGAAGTGCTTAGAGATGATGTTGCGGCCGCCAACTTCCCGCTACGGGGCGCCTTCCCCACGGTTGTAGCGCCCCAACCCCTGGGCTCCATAATTTACAGTTTAAGGGTTAAAATTTTTATTCGACTACATGTATAGAATATACTGAAGGTTCGTGTGTCCGAAGCATAAGGTTGTACACACGCTAGTGACTTAAATCCTCCTTTACATGCAGGAAGTTTAGCACATGGGACGCAAGAAGGAGGAAGTTTTCAACGAGCGAGCCTTCAGGACGAATGCAGGCATCATTGATTACTGCCGAACGTCAGGCTCTGTCATTGCTGGGGTAATAGCTGGCGTCATGGGCCTTACTGGTCTCTATGGATTCGTCTTTTTCTTCATCTATTCTGCGTTGCTATCCGTTGTCTTAGTCGCCAAGGCGGGCACTAGTTGGAACAAGTACTTTGCAAGCAGCAGAGCGCTGTGGTTTGACGGTATCCTTGGAGGCCTGTTCACCTATGTATTGCTATGGACATTCATGTATGGAATGGTGCACGTATACTGAATCATGAAGTTGAAGCCTCTAGTATAGAGCTGTCCAATATTTAATATACCGCGCGTTGAAGAGAGTGGATGGTGAAAACTGAATGAATTCAAGCGTGGGCCTGGTCCTTTAACCTGCCCTGTTTCTTCAGCCAGTGTATCACCTGACCTGCGGTGACAGGGTCGTCGAAACTGGCCAGAGAAAAGAGTTCGTCTGTTGTAAATGAGTAGTGAGGGGGATCGTTGGAAACTTGGTGGTGTTGGGATATTGTAGGAAGGACCAAGGACTGAGTGGGTCTAGTCATATTAGGGGTACAAGGCAGAGAGGATAACAATAATAGAATACAAAAACAACATGCGAGGTAATTTTTATTTGTTGACTTACTTCTGTTGCATTTTGAATTGGCTGGATGGTGGGTTGTGGAGTGCTGGTAGAGTGGGATTACGCAATTCCTGCTGTTGGACCCCGAGCATCTTCTTCTTTTGGTCTACCTTTGGCATGTATTTCAACTTTTCATCTGTTTCTAAGTCACTTTGCTGTGAGAAAGTTCATGGTCAACCAATTGTATTTCTATGTTTTCCTTTGTTCCTCAGAAAAGTACATTGATGTTTTTGTTTTTTCTGCTCTTACCTTTGCTTCTTTGGTGTCCTTGAACGGATTCATAACATTTGCTGTTTTGTTACCTAGTGAGAAGGTATAGCGGGAGCAGCAAATGGAAGGTGTGCATTAACTAGGAGGAGGGTACATATGATTCACTCATGGGGCACAGCTAACTCGGTCAAGGGGGGGAAGGGGGGGCACACTACTTTGTGGTGTGTTCTACTTTTATACCTCCTGTGGACACATCTTTCAACTGCTTCTGCAGCTTGGCTATTTGCTGCTGGGCTGCCATCAGGTCTGCATGTGCATGTAGGATCAAGTAGGATACGGAAATAATAAGAGAGTTCTATGGTCAATGTTCTGTTCACCTCGCTTAGTCTGGGCATGGCTCCTGTCCAAGTTGTCAATCTCTTTCTGCTGGCCGAAGAGAGCTCTCTCCAGCCTCCTCTGCTCTGTGTGTGTCTTCATCAGGGTGTCCATCTTTTGACGTGGTTTGATCAAAGGTTTCAGCTGGCTGATACCTTTTTCGTGGGAGGAAATGGCGGGGGTGGGGGGGTGGGAGGGGGATGAAGTAATTGTTTTCAAGTGCTAAGGAATGGCCCATGTTATGTGCTTACCATGCGTGGTTGTATACGGAACTGTTCTGGTCGAAACGGAGGGAATAGCATGCACCTTGGGTAGGTTTCCTGGCAGGAGTGGTACCTTAGGGACCGGAGCGGATGCATGTAGGCGGGGCTGGCTCTGACTCGCCACGGTCCCGGCGGCTAACTTGCTCTTCACGGACCGCTCCACCTCCCCTTGCTCTTTCAGAAACTGAACTTGCTTTCTGCACAACTCCTCTTCCAAGCTCTCTAACTTATCTTCCTGCGTCTTCATGCGTTTGTACGACTCCACCATTCCATTCACTAGCCTCTCCAGGCAAGCGGCCACCACTTGGAGTGCACTCCGTGGAATTCCGCTGTCCTCCGCGTCCTCTCTGGCGGATCTACGTCGGTCTTCCCGCGCCTTGACGAGAAGCTCGCGCGCGTCGGAGAGCATACCGCTCACCGCCTCTTCCATTCCCAGAGCCCCGCTGTCGTCCAGCGCTGTCTTGAGAGCCGCCTCCAAAGCGCTCAGCTCCTTCGTAAGGGGGCGGGGCTCCTCTATCTCCTGTTTTTCCGGTGGGTGCTCTTCTTTGGTTTCCGTGGTACGTAAAATGCCTTTGGGCATCTTGTTGTCGGACAGGGCTCTGGAGACCTGTTGCGATCCCGCTTCCTCGGGCACGTTGATGACGACTTTCCTCGGGGGGACCGGGTTCCTGTCTCCAGCCGAGCTATGCAAATACGACCCCCAACTTGAATCCAGGAGGTCGCGATGGTACCTAAAGCTGAGGTAGTTAGGGTCGTCCTTAAAGCTACCGGTACTTTCCGTATCGTCCTCCTGGACACGGGCTGCCGACACGGTACTGGTCATGCGAACACCCGGTAACACAAATTTACGGACATATACCGCAGTAAATTACGGAGGGTGTAATACTTCAAGTATGGGAGTAAACTAGTATGCATATAGTTAAACAGTGTCCTCTGAATGCTGTCCTTTTTGCGTGTAGAAACGGTTGATTTCATCAATGTTCGCCTTCAAAAGGGTTATTGAAGTGCGCATGTCTTCAAGCACTTGGGAATCCGAGGTGCTTGGGTCTTTCTTCAGGGCCACCATGAAGTCTTGGTAGTATGGAACTGCACGCACAGCCACCTGCACAAGTGCACAAATGCAGAAGATAAACAACAGATCCCTGTCACAAGGTCGCATATAAATCCAATCCAATAGATGTCGATGAAAGTGTACCTTGTTCCACACACCATGAATTACATGCACAACTTTTTTATCCTGATTTTGAACATAACTCGAGGTTAAAACTCTCCTTCCATCTGCTTATCGTAATCTCACGACCCCCCCCCCCCCCCCCCCCCCCCCCCATTCAAATAAAACCCCCCATTTAATAGTGAATACATCATGCCACAATTTTGCTGTGTGGAGAAAGGAGTGATACTCTGCAAGTGCCCATACTCGCCAAGACTAACTCACAGCAAATATGCCCTTGACCAGCCAGCCATGGTATCTTTTAAGCGATGCCTCATATGCTTTATTGGCACACTTAACCAAGTCCTGCTCTCCACTAAGAACAGTCTCCAGAAATACATAGACAAACTCCAAGGCCCTGCAACAGCAAAGCACAAAGGAAGTTGTTTATATGCAGGCTCCCATAACATCAACCGTTGGCATGTCTCCACGCCCCCACCCTCTAACCTTGTAAGTGTTGGTAAAACCTATAACACTATAGCTTGGTAAGCAAATGTATGGTATTACAAATGAACAGTTTGCCTGAGGTTTTCATGGATTGGTGGATTTATACTGTGCATAGTGAACCTGAAATGATAGCTCATGGGCTGAGGAAGCCCCTTAAACTCCCTAGCAAACAAACTTTCTCATGCATCTTCCTTCACAAGCACTATCCACATGCAATCACAACACTACAGGCGGCTCTCTCTCACCTCTTTAGCCATAGAAGACCGACGGTACACGAGTAGCTACCTTTGCTCGTTCCTTCTGCTATCTCACTGTCGACTATCTTTTGCAGACTCGTCAATTCTTGCGGAGCTTTGTCGAACTTCTGTTGCAAACGCTACAAATTGAAAGGGCACGGTGTCACGAGGCTACACACTCCGGCCGAACGTACTTGCCTGGATGTTTCCATTGATGTCCGACTTAACCGGCTTGAATGCTGTCGGTCCTAACACATCTGCACAGGATAAGAATTTCGATGATTAAAAAAAAATCTGCACGCAGCTTAGCTGCTGGCTACAGTGTAGTTGTATTACTCAGTATTTTTACCGAAGAACGGTATAATTTGGCTGCAGGCAAGAAGAAATGGTTGAGTTTGAATCTCCTCTCCTTCTTTGATTTGCTGAAATTTGTGTTCAGTCTGCGAGAACAGCGACATGACGAATATGCTAGTTGGTGTGCATTATTTAGGCCTTACATCGCTTATACGTGGAGCTTCCTGTTTTGGTTTGCTACTCGTATTATGCAAATGTATAGGAGTGGCAACAAGGGCATGTAGGTGTGGTTTTAGCATTAGTTACGCCCACCTTTCTGGACCTAAAATGGGAGCGGATTATAACGTTTGAAAAGAAGTCTTGAATTTAGGAAGGCAACAGAATAGGCCATTTGGGCAGTGGATGAAACAGTTGATGGGTAATTTCTTGTACTGAGTACATTCATTTAGTATGGTTGTACGATCTTTATATTATGGCAGCGAACCAATTGGAACTTTTTTTTTCGTTTGTCGACAGAATCTGGCTATCTTGAAAAGTTGTTCTCGTCTTTTTTTTTGTATATATACCTCATATAGTGTATCATGTGCCTATCGCTTAGTTTAGCATTTCCTGGAACTTACTATGTCATTTGCGAAGCCCTTACTCTTGCCCGAGTAGCAGTGGTTGGTTTTGGGGATATAGCTTGATAGTAAAATGTTGTGTGCCTAGCACATTATTAAAGAAAATCTTTTAATTTATTCGGTATGTTTCTTCGAAGTAAGTATTATATGCCGTTTCCAATCCCTCTCTATTAATTATCTCTGGTTTTAGTTCGTGATGAGCCGCGCCCTGGGCGTGGTGCTGATAGTTCTATGTAGTGCGATCAGCGCAAGCAGGGGTGCCATCGAAGGCGAGTGCGATGGAGAAGAAGAATGCAGCAGCTGCACAGTCGAGGACAGAGGGAGTCGTTGGAGGGAAAGGCTTGGAGCACACAATGGTCAAGGAAGATACGAGATTGATATGGTTTTCCTCGTAGAGACGCAGGAGCCATTTAACACGTCGCGGACGAGGGCGGTTTCCGTATCGTTGGCAGCTCTCCTCGAGAGGTCGTGTCGCCACGAGTACGAGGATTTCGATGTGCGCTACGCGGTGCTGGCGTACGACACCGGGAGTATACGGCTGGTGCAAGGCTTCACCTCCGTGTGCACGGGGCATCAGCTGGACCGAGTCTTCGCCACTCCGCTAGCGCCCACAGAAGCAGAAAGCCAGGCGTGGTCAGCACCCGAGGCAGGGTCAGCACCCGAGGCGGGGTCAGCACCCGAGGCGGGGTCAGCACCCGAGGCAGGGTCAGCACCCGAGGCGGGGTCCGAACGCGAGGCAGGGTTAGCACCCGAGGCGGGGTCAGAACCCGAGGCAGGGTCAGCACCAGCAGCGGGGGCGCCAAAAATTAATGCAGAGATGAGGGAGAAGGTGCACACCAATGAGACCCTGCACGAAGAGTTGGACTACATGACCGCCGAGAGGAGTCTGCGGGTCATAGCCTCCGTGCTGGACAGACGCGACACTCCGCACCTGGAGCACAGTCTAAACGCTGACCTTCACATCGTGGCCATTACGGACCTGGAACAAGTCAGCGGAGGCTCACGTGACCACGATGCTACAGACGTCGACAGCACAGAGGGTTTGTGGCTGCCGCTGATAGCGCGTGTCTTGGACCACGTCGGCACTCACAGCAGAGTGGCGGTCCACGTCTTCCTGGACGGCCTCAGCGCCGCGTCCACCGCGGTGTTTGCAAAGCCCTCGCTCTCCGCGGGAGCGCGCTACGCAGACTGCACCCACCTGAGCCGAGCGTCGGCGCTCAAGTCGCTCATCAGGGCGGGGAGCGCGCAGGCCAACACGCTCCAGGCCCACCTCCTCTCGCGGGGCCTGTACGCGGACGTTCGCGACCTCGGGGACCTGAACCGCACTGACTGCGTGGCATCCCTGAACCCGGCCCTCTGGAGCGCCCTAGGGCTGAACCCCTCGCACCCAGACCGGTGCCCGCAGGGAGACGGTCAGTGTCCAAAGGGGACCTTCTGTTCCCCTCTCCACGGCTGTAGCCGGCTGAACACTGGTAACAAATCCTCAGCAGCTGTGGGCGAGTCTCAAGGGAAGGTCTCCATGGCCCCATTTGGAGTGAACCATGCTGACCTGGCTGCAGTCCTGGTGAGCTCCAACGATGCTGACAACACCATCGTCCCCGCCCCCTCTGGTCTGTTGAGCATCCTGGAGGAACCCTTTACCACCTCCCCATGTGCCCGCCTCTCGGACCAGGTCATCGGTGAGCCTGCCACTTGGATGTGGGAACCGAATCGTCCCTTCATTGAGGAGGTGGTGAGAGGAGGGGTGCCTGTGGTGATCAAGAACAGCGTTGTGGAGGCGTGGCCGGCGAGACGCAAGTGGAACATGACCTACCTCGCGGGGAAGATGGACGTTGAAGTGCTCCCGGCTGTGAAGTGCTCCAACTCTTACCTCACCTTTGACCCCGACAAGCGCACACCCCTGAAGTTAGACCTGCCCCTCCCCTTCTCCGTGACCAACATGAGCAAAGCGACCTTCTTCGAGTGCGTGCAGCGTCCCTCCGCCTGTCCCGATGGCATGGTGGGTCACTACTACTTCAGCCAGGTACCCGAGTCACTCAGGCAGGACTTGCTGCCCGACAGGTATCTCTACCTCTCCTCCAAGGACCACGAGTCCAAGAAGCAGTTCTTGTGGATCTCCTCTGAAGGCATGATCACTCACGGCCACTTTGACCAGGACTACAACATCTTTGTGCAGCTGGTGGGAGAGAAGAGGTTCACTCTCTGGAGCCCCTCGCAGCACGACCTCCTCTACCCTTACCCAAGGGTCCACCCCATGTGGCACAAGTCCAGGGTCAACTTCAGGGCCCCAGACCTATCCCGGTTCCCGCAGTTTGCAAAGTCCAGGGCCCAGCAGGTTGTACTCGGTCCTGGTACGGCGCTGTTTGTCCCCCCGTACACCTGGCACTACGTGGAGACACTCTCCCCCTCCGTTTCCCTCTCCACCTGGTCACATGACTACTTCCTGTATGAGCACATGAACGCTGTCTATCGCCATGATCACAACTTTGACCTGATCAAGCGTCCCAGAGGCAAGTGGTTATGGGGAAATGGCTAGCTAGAGTTGGGAAGGGCTGAGCTGGTATTTCCTGAATGAAATATGGTCTGGGTAGTTTTAAGGAATCAGTGGTAATTTAATAATCTGATGTTATTGGGGAACCTTTGTCTCTATTAGTTATTTTGCTTTGAAAGTGGATATTCATATTAGGAATTGGGGGGGGGGGAGGGAAGGGGAAGAGGTGACATTGAATTACAAGGATTTCAGGATTTCCAATGACACGGAGATAAATTAATGTAAACGATGCAACAGAATCGTTTCTCATTTTGGGATTCCATAGGTCGGTAATGATTGGGGAGAACAAAATTCAGGGATTAAATCCCATAGAGGAGTGCACTAAAGCCTTTATGCTGTTACATTGTGTAGTGTTACATAAGCGGCACGCCTGCGGCATGTATCCCTCTGTTATGCCGATGTGCATTAATTGGAATGGTGTCTTGCAGGCCAGATGTTTGTCCTCCGACTCTACCTGGACATGATGATTCACGACTTGTATGGCTTCAATCAGACCACGTCCTTTTTTGTACGTCTCCTAGCAACACGGTATGCCGGACTGGAGCACCTGTTCCCTCCGGCAGGCCCCCGAGACAGTGACCTATGCCACGCCCACGTCAAAGGAAAGATCCCCACGTGCCACCATGTGCACGGCTATGCCAAACTGGACACTTCCATTGTTGCTGAGCACTTTGGAGCCCTGCCCCCTGAGGTGAGGGACGTCCTCTTCCAGGACTATGTGGAGGAGATAACAGCCCAGGTGGTGGGCGTGAAGAAGATGGTTGCCTTCTTCAGGTACTGCTTCCTTGGCCAGGAGTACTATGTGACCGAAATGAAGGACAAAGAACATTCGCTGTGGGACCAGGTGTAGATTTTTAATTTCTTAATTCTGTGTTTCATTACCCTCCCATTGTTACATGCATCAGCTGTGTGGATGGACGAGTGATGGGGTTTACTATTTCTCAGTTTGATTTTATCTGCACACTCATTCCTTTTTATATCATAATATACCAATGCAGACGTGTTACTCTAATGATAGGTTTGTAATATTCTTCTTCTAGAGAATTGGGTTTCATTATTAAGAGTAAATCGCTACAAATGAAAATGCACTGTCGGAATCACAATAGAGTTATAATGAATTTTCAGAAACTTGCGAACGTATTTGTGAATCTTTTCTTTAGGTCATCACCAATTCTGTATATCTGGGAATGCACGTAATTTCTCAACAATTGCATGCTGTATAATAATTGTAGTTATTAATGTTAAATGATACAGGCGTGGCTTGTGTTAGATGATGGCTGTGGTGCTGCAATGGTTCAAGTCACTGTTTCCTGGACCCTCAGATGATATTCAGAGAGATTCTGCTACGTCACAAGAAACATCTAACTCCACCAAACGGCACAAGACTGAAAGTGACATTCAGAGAGATACGTGTATGTCGCAAGAAGCGCGGTACAACATTGACAAGTGCTACGCTTTGCTCACTGGCGCAGACAGTGCTACTAATGGTCGGACGTATTTGGATTTCGTCCGAAAGGATCTTAAGCGCATGGAAAGAGTCCTCAAAGAACTCCAGTTCGAAGTGTCGAATCCTTGTCTCGATTTTAAAGGTGTTTCCAGGGCGTTTCTGTTCGACGATTGCATCTGTGATAAAGGCAAAACACGAGATCTCTCTCAGTACTCGTGTAGTCTCTTCTATTTCAGTGGTCATGGCGACAAAGAAAAAGTGATACTGTCCAATGGTGACTCAGCCACCTATGCGGAGATCGTTCAGCAATTTAACGCCTCGTCGACCGAAAGGCCAAAAATATTCATTTTTGACTGTTGCCTAGCGGATCCAGAGGAATCATCAGAGAGGTGCTCTGAGCTACACATTCGTGATATTCCACCCCATGCTCTTGTCGTGTTTGGATGCATGCCAGATGAGCTCGCTTACGGAGATAAAGAAACTGGAAGTTTCTTCACACTGAAACTAGACAATAAATTAAGGGCATTTGTCGAGAAACTGTCATTTTTGAACATAATTCATCAAGTAACAGGCGCTAGCAAAGATCCTAAACACGTAGTAAACTCTTTTGTCATATCAACACTTCAGAAGGATCTATACTTTATTGGAAGTATGTTACACACCTCACTAGATACATATAGTATGTATGTCAGTATTACTTGTATTCATCCTTTTCAGGGTTAAATCAGCGGAGGCCATCGTTTCATTCAAAAAAGGATGTCATGGATCACATCGAAACCATAGGCCATGGAGTGAAGGTGCTTGTGTGCTACTCCCCCGACCCTAGTGGCTGTGCGTCTGACCAACATGAGGGTAGGAGCAAGAGGGTTAAAGACACCAGGATGCGCATTGCTCACTTAGCGCTCCGGCTTGAACGTCATGGCTTTTCAGTTTTTACTGACCTGCTCAAAGGGGGTGAGGATCCAGACAAGCTACTGAAGTGGTACTGCAACCACATCGAAAATGATGACTTTATCCTGGTGGTGCACTCACAAAGATTAAAGGAGCTGTGTCAGATGGAGAGATTGGATGACAACTCTGACTGGCAGACCAAACTGGTTTACATTTGCTGTAATAACTTTTACAGTTATCTCAGTAACAATACGGATTGTAGGAGGTTTATTCCAATAGTTATCGATCGCATGGGCCATTGCAGTGTTCCATCGCTGTTTCAGGGCAAGTTTTTGTATGATGTCACGGAGGAAAAGGAATTCAACTACGACAGTAACCCCAGCCACTGTGGGTTTGACGCTCTTGTGTGCAGAATGGCAGGCATTGACAGGGCCAAAATAGAACACCCACCCATCAGGGGATCAGTTCAAACAATAACAGGTGAACAAGCTACAGACTTTGGCATGTGCTTGTGTCTTACTAACCACATTCTAATAACTGCAGGTGAAGGAACGGTGTGGATGGATGACCCGGAACCAGACATCACCTCCTATCTTACCCTAAAGCCAGGATACAGGTATGTATCTCCCGAACAACACAGTGATACACCTAAAGTCCCCAGACTCGTCCAGTTGACCGCATTGCCACTCCCACCGGAACCCAGCCTGCATGCCCCACCTCCCCCTCAGACCACACCTCCTCATCCACTACCACCACCACCACCACCACCGTCATCCCAGAGCGCGTGGGTTAGCGCGCAGGCATCTGGTGGTTCCGATCCACTAGCCTCTCTGCCCTGCTCACCTGTCAACCAGACCACGTTCCTTTGGCTGTGCACAAACATTGTGCAGTGGAAGTTTGTTGCGCGGTTCCTGGGCGTGTCTGAGTCTGACATTGCAGCCATCGAGGCTCGTGAACCAGATGATCTAAGAGAGCGTTGCTACCAGATGCTCCTGCTGTGGAACAGACGCAACCCACAGGGGACGTACAGAGATATTGGGGCAGCCATTGCTGAAAGTAGCAAGAACCGTCATCTGTTGGGGGGATATGTTGAAGAGGTACAGAAGCTGCTGAGTGGACATAAACATATGGAGTAGTGAATAATAATTCTGAAAATTTCCATTCGTCCTGCTTGTGTGAGAATGTCTGACCTTTACACATGTGTTCAATGACTGCTTAGGGTGCTCTCACATATGAACATTACGATCTATTTAAATACCATTGCATCATTTATTGTTGAAGCTGTTTACAAATGAGTACAACAATTCTAAACGTTATAGCACCTTTCAGTGTATCATTGTTTGTGTTGTTGGTTTAGCCAGGAGAGACCATATAGGATATGCAGGATGCAGGAATTCAGCTTTGTCAGCAGAGGGCCACGACATGAGTCACGAAATGCATTTGAAGAGACTGCCAAGCAGAAACTAGATGCAGTTTTTGCCACTCTCCACTGAGCAAACAATGTGTTATCAAGACATCTAGCTGGCACTACCACTTCAAAACTCCCACTTTGATTTGGTGCTGCTTGATCCACTGTATTTGTGACATCCACCTCATTTAATGTGATAGATGGTGTGGTGCCTACTTTACTCTACAGCACGACCTTAACTGTTCGAAAGGATCAGGCCTAGATGTGGTCCCAAGTCATCAAGCTATTTGAAGTGATCCAGGAGTAAGGCTATATCAGCAGGTGTCTGGCAACCACAGGTGGAGGCGTGGTTTGATGTTTGTGTCGTGGACACTGATGTTCCATTACACTGACACCCATCACTGACACCCCATCACACTTATACCCCATCACACCAACACTCAATCAGAATGATGTCCCATTCACTGACACCCCATGACACTAATGTCCCATTACACTGACACCCCATTACACTGACACCAAATCACACTATCACATAACACTGACACCCCATCACACTGAAGCACCTGAAGCCTCCTAGAATCCAGCGCTCATGAACAAGACCTGCAAAAAGGCAGTGGAAGACAGATGAGGGCCACTTTCAGTTGATGGACTACTACATAGAGAGGTTGACTGCTTTCATAACACCTGGCCATTGTCTTGTCTTTGTAAGTGGGACTAAGCCTACTCCCCGTAACCTGGCATGGCTGCAGTTTTGTCAGTGCGAGACTTGCTAATGCCTGTGTCTCAGAGGATTGTGCACCAAAAGGAGAAGTGGGCTGGGTCTTGGTGATGGGGCCTCCTCATTCATAGAGTGATATGGTCTGTTTATGTATTGTATAAATAGCCATTTTATTATGTGCATGCATATATGTATTAATAAGGATAAGGCTACCACTTGTTTTTAGACAGATTATGATAAGTGAAAACCAACTAAAAGTAGTGCTAGAGACCAGAAGATTAAAATCAAGAAAATTCACAAGGCAGTATTCAAATTAGCTGATTTAGTTTTTCAAGCTGGGCAAGTGTAAAGAAATTATGATACATGTGTTTAGCCATTTCAAGGCCAAATATTCATGTGTAAAACAACGACTTCAATGAACTAACTTCTAATACAACTGTATTTTTTTTTAGTGTAGTAATGAATCGTCTACAATCCCTCCCACGACAGCATCAATGACCTTGTCTATGGTGGGCGTCGCCTCGAGCGCCCCAATCATAGCTGAGTACATCACGTTGACTATCTTCTCATCATCAGACTCCGTGAACTCTATGAACTCGGTCTTGGGATCGACACGGAAGAAATGGGCTCCGAGGCTCTTGGCGAGGTACTCGCCCCTCTCGCTTACAATCGCGCACGTCTGCGTCAGCTGCCGTATCATTAGCTCCAGCAAATCCTTCGAGACAGAGGCGTTCTTTGTCATCGCCCACCCCAAGGCTGCATTGATGCCGATGACTTTATCAGAGAGGTGCAGACGCGGACGATCGGCTCCGAACACGCTTTCCGTCACCGAACGGTGGAAGTGGCTTAAGTCGACCGGGGTAGGGTCGATATTGCCGCAGCCCAATGAGAGTACGACCTTTAGTTTCAATCTGACGTTGGTTTTTTCTCGGTGTTTCATCATATCCACAATCGTGTCGACCGTAGGATTATTGGCGATGAACCCACCGTCAAGAAACGCATTGAATGGCTGGAAAAATGGAACGGCCGCGGAGGTTGCCCTGGCCGCCTCCCACAGGAGTCGTTCCCGTGGACCCGCCTGGCCGTCCCGTGCATCTCCGTAGTTGCTCATAATGTGAAGGTTGGGAGGGGCAGTGGAACCAATAGTTGTCATGACAGCCACGTTTCTCTCCGTGATGCTGCTCATCGTTAGTGTGGTTCCGAACACATCCTGAAACACGCGGTTCACCGTGTCGTTGGCATAAGGAAAATGGCGCGAGCCTAACACGTCGTCCTTTAACTTCAGATACAGCAGTCGACCGTCTTCTAGCGTTTTCCCGCAGCCATTAAAGGCAAGGGCGGCTATTGCACCCGTACTTGTCCCTCCGAACCAGTTGAAGTAATTTAAAATGCACTCCGAGTCCGGATAGAGTTGTTTTCTCCTCCGCTCCATCCCCAGGAGGGACTGAATAAATACCAGCCCTCTTATTCCGCCTCCGTCCATTGTCAGCAAGTATACGTCTTCATCGTTCGCCTTTGGAGTGGGCTTGGAGGGTCGACCGCGGGGAGCAGTGTTCTTCAGCAGTTCTTGCAAAGCCAATACCTTTCCTATAGCTTCGGCACACTCGTCAGCCTTCTTCCCTTCGCTTCGGGCCAACTCCATAGGCGTTTGCCCGTCCCTGGTCTTGACGCTAAGGTCCGCCCAGAACACAATCAGAAGCTTCACAAAAGGCGCGTTGTGAGATCTAATGGCGGCATGGATGGCGTAGTCACCGGATTTGGCGTCAATGACGTCCGGACACGCGCCGTTGGCCAAAAGAAGGACAGCGGTGTTAAATTTCTTCCTCGAAATGCACTTCAGAAGGTCTCCTCCGTGGAGCGGATCTGATGTAAGAGATCCAGTCTCTTCGCGTTGTTCCGACATTATATTACACGGCCAATAAGTACCGCCTGCGTTACGTAGGCGTTATTTATCGCTTGCGTCACGGATGCGGTCGAAATGGCGTATCGCAGGCGATTGTTGTGAAGTTACGATACGGAGGCTATGATCTTACCGAATACGGTAGCGTGTAAAAATTTTGCGTAACGCAAACGTAATGCACGGCTCTGTGACGCAGGCGATTTCGAAAAAAGGTGTTACGTGTGCGATACGCAACCGTATCGGACTGTACCCTATAGCCTGTATTATGTCCGCGCGAATCAAAGTGAGAAAAGAAGTTAAAATATTAAGCTGTTGCCATGTAAGGTATCTATATTAGAAGCTGAAATATGAATCGCCACATCTGTTTTCAAATTGGGGGACCAAGCAGGAGCTAGCAGTGTGTATTTGATCCTTTCTCGCATATGAACAGCTTTGTAGTCCATTTGTGTTGATGTTTAAAATAATAAATATAAATCAACTGAATGCATATACACGTCGGCAATGAATAATGAACAAAATCACTTGTGAATAAATACTGAAGGACTGAAAATTCAAGTGGGTATCATCAGCCATTGTTTCATCCAAGTCCTTCGGTGGTATAAGAAGGTGCAGTAGTTATAATGGGCCCTGCATCAGCAATACTGGTAGTAGTAATAGTAGCAGCAGTAGCAGCTGGTCCTAGTCCGTGCCCAAGTGAAGGATAGGAATAGGACGCATCATCCTCCATGATAACTCCCCAGTCCTCTTCATCAATGCTGCTGTAGTATTGATCTACCCACGATCGAAAAAGGGGGTAAGACACCTGCTTAGATGAATCACAGTGCCGAATATAAAGTCACTGCAAAAATGGCATTGAAAACAAATAAACAAAACATACACACTTACAAATAAGGCCAGGTGACGCTTGTAAGCATCTTCATCATTGGGGTCACCACTGATGCTTCGAATGATGGTTGATGCAAGCTCTGTTGTTGGGACGTATAGGGACTAGAAGTAGAACGGTATGGCTGAATTCCTAAACACTGTTTAACATTTGCATAATTATTATATACATATTAAGTGGCACATGAAAACTATAGATTGTCACCTTCTTCAGTTCGAAGATCTGACAAGCTAGCATTGGCGAATCGAACTGCAGCATCGAACTTATATGCTTGAGTTCGGACCACTTGGGCAGTCAAAACCCTGGCTACTACCACCTTTTTAAAATCAGGAATTTAAATAAAACATGCACACAAGTGATTAAGTAAATTCACTAACTCGAACTGATTCCTTGGTAGGGTTCCTCTTAAGGGAGCTACAGAACAGTTTTGCAATTTGCAATTTCAATGGTTGCTGCACATGAACACCAGATATCAAAGTCCATGTATGTCATATTCACTGTTTTATGCGACTTATTAAGTTTATGCCAACAGGAGTGATAAATGCAGTCAGGTATAATACTTAATGTCTCATGCTCATGTACCTCATAAATGCTGCCCTTGATACAAAATGAAGTTTGGGTTAAATTCTGAATCAGCTGTTTTAGTTCATCCATCGAAGTTCCAAGTTCAATTTGCCTGGCTTCAACACTTCTAACAATTGTGACAAAGACTTTTGCATCGTACACAGCTCCCTGGATAATGCTGATTCCTGAAATGCAGCACCCACCGAAGAATCAAGGCTCGATGAAGGGGTTCTCGTACTTGCAAAATCAAAGCTCAATGAAGAGTCCCTGCCGCTGTTAGATGGTGACTGCGGCAATTCAGCGTTGCTAGGTAGGCTAGATGTTTCAAACACAGTCGGCGGAGGCAGTGCTGCTTCTTGTTGCCGTCGTCTACTGCTCCTTGCAATTGGAGCCCGCGGAAGATGCTGCATTTCAAAATCGACCGCAAACCGCAGTCGCACGTGAGAAAGATGGCTGCTAAATTTCGATGTTATGTTTGTCTGAAAGAGTTTGACTATAAATACAGATATGAAAGGCATGTAGAGACCACATTCCACAAAGACAAGGTTCGTCTGATGGAAATTTGTGCCTCAACTGAAGTGGAGTGGGAATCTGGAAATGTTGATACGGGTGGATCCTCTACTGTAACCGAGAGTCATAGTCCTTCAGCAATTGCTAGCGACGAATTATCACTAGCTATAGGGGACGAGGACATTGGCCATCTCGACGAGGCAGAAAAGGATTCAGAATCTAGTTCTGATTCAGGTGGGAATAATTCAATGTGGTTGTATAATATTTACTAAATAGGTTGATCATACTAACAGTCTAACTGGTATCTGCGCGAAGAGAGGAAACGGAGTAGTACTATACAGGAAGTGCAACTCATTCGTTCAGCACATACTCAAGCAGAGCGCAAGCGACTCAGGACTCTGTATGGTACAAGTGAGAAGGAGAACCACGTCAACCACCTACTTCAGCTTCCTGTTGATTTGCATCAGTAAGTAGTTTACAGCCTCACAAATTACAGCTATTCATCTATTGTACAGGAGTACACCAATTGAATCACTCCATACATTGGGGCTTGGACCGTACAAATATTTGTTGTGGGAAAAAATGGAGCAACTATCTGAAAAACAGCGGAAGGAAGTGGTAGCTCGCATTGCAGCATTACCCTCCTCAGGTCTAACTGGTGGAATTTCATCTGACATATCTAGGCACTATAAATCGTTTGTAGGTTAGCTAACTTTCATTTATGCATTCTCATTCTCTGGTTTAACTTGCAGATTATCCTATAATGTTTCATTTCGTTTGCAAGCAGAGACTTCAAGTTCTTAGCACAAATTGCGATGTTCATTTTTTCGCCTTACCTTTTTGAGGCTGAGATTGAAGTCTGGCTTGCCTTGTCAATGGTATGTAATCTTGGAAATGTGATTGTGTTTTTCATTTTGTAATTTTGTCATGCAAAATAGGTTTTCAAAATGGTGTATTGTGATGAGTTTGAACCTCAGAAGATTGAATTGTACAGAGACGTGTGTCACCGATTTGCAAGGGCTATTGATTGCTACAGCGTGACGTGGAGAAAAAAACTGAAAATTCACCTGATACTGCACCTTCCTGACAGCATGTTGAGGTTTGGGCCTGCATCTTCATTCAACACAGAAAGGTAAGTTCCACAATGTGCATGAGGACAACATATTGTATGGAACATATTGTGTTTCAGGTGTGAGAGCTACAATTCTGTTATACGGTCACGCAATGTATATAGCAACAGACAGGCCCCTAGCAATATATTGCTACTGCTTTTGCTATACAAGAAAGTATTAGATTTACCTTTTCCGGCAGTTGCTACAATACATCTGAAAGGTCTGATATTCCTTGAGACTGAGTTAATTGTAAAGCTTAATTTTTTACTTGCAGATGTGGTGAGGACCTTGTCAACCTTTACCACACCAAAGAAGTTCAAGCCTTTTTAGGTGGTGAAGTCCAAGAACGTGGGAGTGGAATTCATAAACATGGGACACTACGAAAGGTAATAATATGGGTATGAGTATGATGTATAAAAATTAATGCGTTATGTTCTTTGTCTGTTTTTGTTTGAGATAAATAACTACTTTTTTGTCATTGTTGTTGTTTACTCAATGTGTGTATGTACATATTTGTACATGTTCCATGTATGTGAGTAAATTTTTTAATGTGTGTAGGAGGTGTGTGTTTACATGTGAGCATTTGTTTATATATATGTTTGTATTTGTTTTGCAGTGTTCAGCTAGAACAAAAGCTCCATTGGCTTCAGTACCGATTACATTGGAAGGGAAAACGATGTCATTAGAAGAAATAGATGCAAAGTTCACTGTTCTGTTGCCACATGGAATTTCAAACTTGACACCAGTGCAATGGGGTAGAGCGACTGTGGGAAAAAATGGACAACTTATTAATGTACAGGACTACATAGAATACAATTCTCAAGCTTCCACCTCGGTATGATGTATTTGGTATTCTCATGTGTATGACTCATATGTCTTATTGTTTTACAGGTGGGATTGGAGACTGGATTGTTTATTGGCAGCTTTCACACGGAGCAAGCAACATTTTGTTTGGTTCGTTATTTGGAGCCTGTGCTGAGTGGTACTGAGCCCGTCCTCAATGAGTGGGGTTGTTCACTGCTAACACTGACGAACGTGATTCGTTGCATAGCATCAACACTTGTCAGCTGTGCAGTCTCTGTCGTACACCAGTGTGACAACCAATGTGTCTTGGCAGAACAGGAGACAACATCTAGGATTGAACGAGTACTGGTGACACAAAAAAAAACTGTTTTTGTACATAACACAGACAACAATATGTACTGTTATAACATATTCTGTATGCATTGTTTGCCATAAAAATTAAATATTTGAGTTTATTTGTAGTCATTGTTTACCATAACTACTAGTACGGACGCGGGCGTGGTATAGAAACCACCATACGTCGCTTTTACGTATACGGGTACGTATCGGAGGCGTACACGTATGCTATACGCAAATTATTGCTACGCTTCCAAAAAAATCGGTTACCCATCGCTTGCGTTACGCTCGTAATATATCGGATCCGTGTAGCAATTCCAACGTATCCGTAACGGAATCCAATTATTGGCCGTGTACGCGGTGTGAAGTTCGAAGGCGTGACCAATAGCAATGAATTAATATTAAATCTGGTTGGCATGCAGAAGAGCAGGGGCGGATACGGTTGCAACCCCCCCCCCCCCCCCCTCCCTTCCCCCCTCCCCCTTCATATAAGGCCGCTCTTCCTTTTCACGCTAGCGTCTATCAATAGTGATTTTATAGCGATTTTTATACTTTTGTATAACATACAATCTGGGGCTCCTCCCCAGACCCCGATGGGGGAGCTGGCAGCGCTTCCCCATACCATAACCCCTAGCTGTAGTGTGTCACTCCCTCAATATCATACCCCCCCCCCCCCCCCCCCCCTTCTTTCAAAATCCTGTATTCGTCTCTGAAATGGTTGTCAGCTTGCTGTAAAAATCGCCTTCGGGCAGTCCATTTCACGCTCCCGGGCCTTACTACCCCGTTGCGTTTCTTATAAAAGAGTCTACGTCACTGTAGTCGTCAACATTCTTTCCTGAACATAAATTGATAAAATAAACAATCACTCCCACATGCATGTCAATGACACACAGAAACCCGATATCAAAATGGTCCCCACAGATAAGCTATATTCATTTCAGTATGCTTAGGCCACTCCAATATGATTCCTTGCTTCCCGTTTCAATAGGACATAAAAGTAATGCGGGCGGGCGGTTCATTATTCATTATTCATTATTTTTAAACGTCGTTAATATTAAACACAAATCACAACCTACACATACAGTTGAAAGTCACTTCTTGACAGGAGGATAATGCAAACATGCTTCACACTGTGGATATTGCTGAGGTGACGTAAATGGCTGATTACAGCCGCAATAAACACATATATAGGTTAATTCAAAACCAGCTGAATAGTAGAGCTTTTCAATTACATCTCCACAAGCATGGTCCCTGATCTCTACATCCTTGAATTTGTCTTCGCGATGTAAATCTTGAAGTTTGGCTCCACAAGAATATGAATGTTCATCCAAAAGTTGCTCAGTGAAGTTGGCGACGTTCTGCTACAGAGAGCTTATATTTTGAGTACACAAGCCTCAATCCATGCACATGTTACATTCTTCACATTGCACTATCAGCTGAGCATTTTTCACATGTTGAACACTTGCATAGAATGGAAGACTTTTCACCTTTGCATTGGATGCCCTCCCCTTTAGAGACGGTCGGTGCTCTTCCGTTGTGTCTTTTCCCAGAACTGTTGAGAAGGGTTGGTAGTGCCCATGGTCATCAGGTAAAGGGAATGGTAGGTGCTTGATACTATTAAAGATGTCTTTGGGCAGACGAACAGACTTACATATGTTGCAACTGTCTCTGCCACATTTGAGAATGTCAAATGAGTAGTGACCCATTTGGAAGCAATGTTGAAAGAATCTAGAAATCTTTGTGTGCTCATCAGTATTTGCTTTCACATATTCTATCAACGTTTCATCAATAGCTATTATTACACTCCAAAATTCGCTAATTTCCTGAACTGTGGATGATGCATATGTTTGGAACGGCTTTTTTTTCAACTGTAGACGAGAAAAAAATACGATATACAATAAAATCTTTACTGGTGAAAGGCAATCATGGACAGCTTCAATATACTGCTTGTTTTTCTCAGCAACCATCCTCAGTTGAGTGAGATTATTACACTTTTCTGCTTCCTTTTCATATTCTTCTGGCATTTTCTCCCTAGCCAACCCCGCACATTGAAGTTCTAAGTTCAGTAATGAAGTTACATGATCAATAATGAACGAAAGCGTGCGGTACCAATTAATAATGCGGGCGGGAAACGGGAAACAAGGAATCATATTGGAGTGGCCTTATAGGTAAACGATAAAATTCAAGACCCGCCGTGGAACGCGTTTGAAAGAAACCTATGTGCGATACAGGGATCATAGAATGTGGCTGTTGAAATCCAGGAGTCCAGGACAGACTGCAGCAACCGAATAAATGTTCAGAAACGCATGCAAACATACCCTGCATGCATGCATGCTTACGGCAAAGTGGGAATTTCACTGCGCAATCTGTAGTATTTGTCTGCGCAAACCCGGCATTCTATGCTTTTATGCCTAAGTTAATTCTTTCCGGGTTTTTATTGTTATTTTTAATAGGACTGTGGAAGTCATTTCAATTTGTATAACTCTGCACGACTAGGTTTTGTGCTTGCATTCCAAGAATCACCCAGCCAAGATATTTCAACCATGCAGGCATCAGGGTATGACGTAACAGGTCATGGCATCACGTATCCAACTAGCTAGAGAATCAAAATGGTTAACTACACAGAGTTGCGCATAATTCAGAGCTTTCTAGCAACAATGCAACACTGATATACGGTATATATCGTCTGCTTAATAGACCGCTCAGCAACCGGCAGATTGGACAGTACCATTTAAGTTTCTTTGACCACAGCATGGCACTGGACTGGAGACAGGGACACACCTCTTACGGCACCACTCTGAAGATTTGTCGCACTCAATCAAAGTCCCGTTGCTATCCCAAGGCAAGGCCCACAGTACACCTCAACGTTTTGCGTGGCACATTTATAACAGAGTTGTCTGAAAAGGTAGAATTGTTTTGATGTCTGAGAAAATAGTGTTGCTTCCAAACAGGTGATTAGATGTGCTCACCTTTTGGAGTGTTTCCAAGCATTAATAATTGGATCCTCTCCCTGGTACAAAGAGACACAGCATTTGCAATGGCAAATACATCACAGTTGTATGAATTAAATATATGCTTCATGATATTAATTCATATGGTGTAGCTGGAAACGTTTTGAGGGTTTTGTGAAGCTACAGTATTTGCTGTCATACAACTTAACAAACTGAGTGTCACTGCCTTCGATAGCATTACAAATCCACTGTCATCACTTTTCAAAATCTGAATAGATTTTTTTGTACGATGTTTGCTGAAAGTTTGTAACAACTACATGCAGGTGGTTCAAGACTTAGACTGTGAAGGGCTCTAAGAAAGAAACTGAAATTTTGGAAGCTGAGTTAGATACCAGACAAATCCCAACCTTCTTCATCAATGTGGATTTCAGAACTTGGCCTAACTGTTGAAGACAAGACAAAAATCATAAGTCAAGATTGGCTGAGTGAACCCATATACAAATTCTTCTAATCATGTTTACATTAGAACGTGGCTGGCCACTGTGACATCTTTTAGTGCGGGGAGCTAGTCTTTGCATGTCAACATGTACACCTTTGACATTTGCAGCCACTCTTGCAACTGCAATCTGTACCATAGTACAGGTTCTTAGGATTGAACTGCTTTGCAGCTTCTCTGAGGGACACCCTAGGTTCATTCTCCCACCAATGTTCATATTGTCATTGTATCTTTCTGCAACACAATTTAGACCACATGATTTGTACCTTCATGTAATTAATACAACTATGCATTTCAGGTCAGCTGACATTCGCATATTGAGGAATTCGAAGGCATAGAGCATCTCCTTTACAGAATTCCTCATTCTCTCTTGCTATATCTTTCAGCAATTTTCTTTGAAATTGACATCAGCTATTTTTCTCAGTGGCATGTGCTTTTGTGACGTTTCTAGTAAATGCTTACATATGAAACAGAAGTGATCCCAAGGCATGCTAAGAAATTAACTCACTATCACCACTCTCAAATTATGAACCTCAACCCAACATTTCCTTACATCCTCTTTTAAACACTCATTTCCGACATGTATCTCTTCACCAATTGCATTTTGATGATCTCCACAAGTTTCAGATCCTTGACTCACCTCATCCTCAAATTCATAGGATATGCATTCTTCTCTGTCATTTCCTAGTGGTTTTCTCTTCAGTCTATTGTCCTCATCGTTCTTAGTACTATCATCCTGTGATGGTTTGAGGTTGACACAATGTAAAATAGAATTAAAAAATTCAGCTCAAATTACATGTGATCAGTCTCACCGGTGATGTTTCTGATGGCATCATCCCATTTTAATTAAGGTACATGCACATGAGAAATAAATTTTTATCAATTGCCTTTTTACCTCTTGCAGTACATACTAGTCCTTGTTTGGTTCCTGGGAAAATCCCTTCACAAGGTGGTTGACCAAACACCAGTTCGTATGGTGAAGCCGTGAAGCTTTCATTGTTTCATGGATACATATGTTGGAATTGGTCTTTATTAGTTGTGAGGGATTGTGAACTCAGCGGAGTCCGGGAGATCGGGCGTGTTGATTAGATCTTACATCCGTAAGAGTGAACTTCACTTGTATAGCTAGCCCATAAGGCTATTCTCTGTAATTGAACCCTTTGTTAGGTCTGGTGCTACTGATCTCATGTTGGAGTAGTACTTAAAGGCTATGCTATGCTTATGTGTGAATTCGTCCAAGAAGACATAGGTCCGTGACATATGCATTAGTATAACTGATGAATAGTGCGCACTTATGATCAATCACTAGCATTGAATCTCTGCAAACCACTGAGACCATGAAGTACATGAACCGTGCATGTTGGAATTGACATGCCATGCAGAAGTTCTCATTGCCTTGTTCAACCAAACTTTGTGACTGTGGGTGTCTAGGATGCCCATTTATTGATGTGGCTCCTCCTGGCCAGATTCTTGATCACCTAGTTAGCATATTTTCTTCCATTGGTCAGATTGGAGGATCTGTTCCTTGAATGTAAAGACTATACATATGTAAAGTACAGTGCTAAAAATAATTATATACCTTTGGTAATCCTAAACATGCAAACACACTACTGCTCATATTAGTGGTTTGCAGTGTTTTGAGTGAGGGGAATATTACATGGAACTTTGACCAATGGTCAACATATAATGGCATATCCAGTTGAATGATGCATCAGGACATGCAATGTCTCATATCTATGAGGTCAACCTATATATGAAGAAGCTAATTGAAGTGGCATTGGAAAGTAAATGATCCTACCTGTCCTCGTGTCATAAAACCAGACGTCATGATTGTTCTAATCGGGGCTTGGTTTGTTCGAACTTTTTGTAGTTTGTACACAGTGTATATGCAATTTGACGTAATTTTCAACAACACATCGAGGTAAGCATGAATAGTTAGGGCACACCTGGATTTAAAGACGTATAACAGACATGTGCATTACAGTGTTCCATGTACTATCGCAAAGCCCTACCTTATAGCGCTGAAGAGTTTTCTGTGCCCACGGAGTTTTCTGCAGTGAATACGCTCGATTATGCTTTCGAAGTCTTCAACATAGGCAACAGGGCGATACTGGCCCAGAATAGCGGTTTCTTAGCCTGAGCATATACTATAATTATAACAAATGACTAAAAACATTCTCTATGAGATAGTTGGTGGTATATAGGATTTGGAGGCAATAGTGGTGTAAAAAGCAAGGAGCAACACTCTAACAATAAGGGAAAATGTCATAGTCCTATATTTAGCACACGAATAGCATAATATCCTACAAATGTGCTAAATATAACATTTGCCCTTATTAGACTCTTTTTGCCTCATTGACAGTTGCAAAACGAGGGTATCATGGATGTACATGTAGATATTTAAAATTTGTTTATGGACAGTAACCATATATGACTCACAATCAATTTTATTTCAGTGGTCACACTGTCGAATTACGGTATTACATCTATTGAGGGATGAAACTTGAAATCAGTGCTTGTTATATACAGGTAAGGTTCATATTAATCTTTCGCACAACCCATTACAGTAGCGGCTCGCACATCAGCAACAATAACTAAGTTCACCTAGTTTTCGTAGCAAACCTTATCGATTTTTAACGCTTACCATCTAATGACTTCACTGCTCATAAGGACCAACTTGGATAGCTTAGGCTCGTGTAAACAGTGAAGTCATTAGATGGCAAGCGGCAAAAATCAATAAGGTTTGCTACGAAAACTAACAGTTTCTACAATTTCCAGGTGAATTTAGTTTTGCTGATGTACGAATGTGCTAATGTGCTGATGTGCGAGCCGCTACTGTAGAATGCGGCATTCAATGATCAATTTGAATATTTTGCGGAGACATGGTACATTGAATATTATTTTTGATAACTTCACTGCTGCCAACAGGTAAGTAAGCAACTAAGAAGTTGATGGGATTACTAGTGTGGAGATTTCACACTCTGTTGCAGCACTCAGAAGTGAGAAGGTTTAAAATCGGTTAGCCATTAAAGGCTTAAGCCCTTCCAAACTTTGCACATCTTATCAATCATGAGTAGCAGAATGACCCTACTTTACACACACAACAGTGAAATACAGGCAGTAAACATTTAGAGACACAGCAGGACTGCAGAATATGTTTTATCTCATTGTATCATAACTTCATACAAGCCTGAACTGTTGTCAAGCACGCAACTGGAATGGGTGATAGTTAGAGTTTTACGTTCTACACCACATTTCATCCACTATATCAGTGAACTAATAACCTAGTAAATTCATTGCATTCCCATGAAACGGAATGTAATAAAATATATGATCCACTTCTCCATTTGTCATGTGTTTCAAAATGGATTTTTAGCAACTATGCTCTGTAAAGATCAGTGAACTAGAACCTAGTAAAAACATCATTGCATTCCCATGAAACGGAATGTAATAGAATAAATGACTCACTTTCTCCATTTGTCATGTGTTTCAAGATGCTATTTTAACAATTATGCTCTCTAAAGATGTTGTAAGATAGCACACAACTATTGTTATCTATTGATGTTACTTTTATGGTATTGGAGAAACATCATCGTATTGTCTCGTGGGGTTTTGTGATGCTTCAAAAAGGGCATATGCAGCTGTGGTGTATTTAAGGATGAAATCAGCAATCAGTTGTACTGCGAACTTTGTCGTTGCAAAACCCAAGGTCTCTTCTATCCAAGGGCATACAATCCTGAGACTTGAGTCGTTTGCTGCACTGCTACTTGCATGACTGATATCAAGTGTTGTTGTTGCACTGGAAGAATGTAAGCTCAAATTGCTGATCATGATATGCTATACTCACTTTATAAGGCAGCCTTATTCTGGATTACAGGCCAAGATAAGGAGAGGAAGCAGTTCATGGAAAACAGTGTCAATCAGACAGTTTGTACCAATGGAGTGTTGGAAACACTTCAAAGCTCTTCAAACTTGCTATTCTACCAAAACTTCTTGTGAAATACTTCACAACCAAAGTGGATAATTTAAGGACAGACAAAGCCTCCACTGAAGATGATAATACTTGGTGTGCTACTGCCAGCAAAAAGAGAATGGAATGATGTTACGATGTGAGAGTGGAAAATGCGATATCCTATGGTTCCACACAGATTGTCTCAGATCAACCTTGGTACCAGTAGAAAAGTAGGTGTGTCCTGATTGTAGAATGCCATTGGTTGCAGAAAAAAGCAAAAAAAGGAATAAACACTAGTTGTACACAGCCCTTTCCATGTTGGCATACATGTTCCATTATTAGTCTTTTTTATACAATTAATTGAAATGGTGAAACACAAAATGTAATACCGGTAGACTTACAATTACTCGCACAGTTCAGTAATCAAATGGTACACCAACTTATAATAATTACCTTCATAGTTCAAAACTCAAATGGTGTAACACACTTACATAGTGCACAGCATATAGTAACAGCTTTACATGTGCTTTCTAATATCTTGTATTTTGTCTGAACAAACCTCATAACTCCCTCCACCTCTAGCTATCTGACGTGATGTGTTAATTCACACTTAGCTTGTTTTCTTTAGTGAAAGCAGGAAGCTCAGTATGAACCTGCGTACATCAAACCCTCGATCAGCTATCTTGCCTGGAGTAGCTTTTTCTTTATGCTGTGCCTGGACGTCGTGCCATGCCTGGTGTAGGACTTTATCTGTGTCCGGACTTCGTGCTGTGCCGGGACTTTGTGCAGTATCTGGAGTAGTGCTTCTTCTTTTTCAAGACCTTTTTGTTTGCCTTTCTTGAGTTGTCTAGCAGAGCTGCCAGCACACCAGTGTTGTCCGTGATGAATATGGAAGTCATCATTGACTCGAAGTGAATGGTGATGTGCTAAGGCAAAACTTGCCTCTTCAGGAAAGGAAGGAGATAGTCTATAATTAGAATCATTAGAATTAAAATGCCACGCAACTGCCATAAAGATTACTTGTGTGTGCCTACTTGCACTGTCTTGGTTTTCATTTTAACACATTTCTCATGGCTGTGTGTCCATGTTCTGTACACTGTGTTTTCAATGTGTTATGTGGTGGTAGCCATTGTGGTACTACTTTAATTCCACAAGACACTGATTTCATTCATTGATTCTCCATGACTCATTTGCTTGCACTAAATATATATAAAATGTATTAACATGGTAATATTAATCAAGAGCACATTTGAAAGTTTTTACCCATAATCTGCACTGAAGGAAGTATTGGCAATGGCCTTGTACAATGGTTTATTTCAGGAGTTTGCACATTTTTACTGTTGTTAAAATCACAGATAGAACTTGAGGAAAAGATTTTATTATGCATTCAATTAGAGAGTATGCATTTCCTGAATGAAACAAGTAACTTGCGTATTAACTGATATACCGCAGTACCGGGTTGTATAGATTGTGTGGTTTTTGCTGGTAGTAGCCACATAATCTACTTGAGTTGGCTCCTTTTGACCACTTTTCTAAATGACTTTCTCTGAGCTGATTTCTGTCACAGTTGATTTGTTATATTTTTCATTTTCTTCCTTACCTTCATTCGTTTTGGTAATGGCTCATTCAGATCATCATAGAACTGTCTTTTTTTACCAATAAGAAATGTTGGCGCAAAAAAACATCGGGCCGCATGTGCTTCTCTGGATGATCAAATATGATGTATGCATACATGTATATGCATGTTTGCATGCATGCATACATACATGCATACATGCATACATACGTACATGCATACATACGTACGTACATACATACGTATGTACATACATAACGTACGTACATACGTACGTACATACACGTACATACATACGTACGTACATACATACGTACGTACATACATACGTACGTACATACATACATACATATGTACGTACGTACATACATACATACGTAATACATACATACATACATACATACATAGGTACGTACGTACATACATGCATGCATGCATGCATGCATGCATACATACATGCATACATACATACATACATACATACATAATACATACATACATACATACATACTACATACATACATACATACATACATACATACATACATACATACATACATACATACATACATACATACATACATACATACATACATACATACATACATACATACATACATACATACATACATACATACATACATACATACATACATACATACATACATACATACATACATACATACATACATACATACATACATACATACATACATACATACATACATACATACATACATACATACATACATACATTACATACATTACATACATACATTACATACATACATATACATACATACATAAAGCAGTGCATGAAAACACAACCTTTTTACACAAAGGGCCAAGGCAAGGACATAACAATACCACCTCTTTTGTGTCAGAATTTGTCGATCATGTGTATCAGCCACGTTTCTATGTTCAGCAACAGGGCTTCGAAGCCACCTACCATTTTTGACCATGGTTGGCAAAAAATTAGTTTTTGACAAACTGGAGCACAGAAGAACCAAAAGGTGACGCAGATAGGATTTACTGCCATGTTTTAGTACAGGCCACTTATGCCCTTTTGGGGGGAAGGGGGGGGTAGCGGTTGAAAAGTAGCGATATTTGTGGTTTTATTGACTATTTGCCTGGCATAACGAACGAAGCTTGTTTCTGTTGACAATATTTTGCTATTTCCGTATTGTTCGTGGATGATAGTAGCTCTTGTATGGAGTTTCTACATATTGGAAGCATATAATATGTTTGTATGCCATGTACGAGTAGCCTCTCTTTGATAAGATATTTATATAGATTACAGACGTAATTGGCAGTTGTGAAGGAGATTACGATGCACATTTGTTGGCATTTCAGCCAACGTTTTGGGGAGCAATGCATCTCAAGTCTTGGTTCATAATACATAACATTGTTTCAGACTGTAACAAACCATTGAACTGTGCATGAATAGACTCCGCACCTTTTTCCCCGTCATGCAAACCAATTACTGTGACAGAGCTGATGGTAGCTATCAGTCTGCACAGTGTCCTGGGATGCGCTATGATAATCAACAACTGTCATGTTAGCCAATTCGATACTTTTATCCGGAAATCGGCATAACCGACCCTCCAAAAATCCCATGCACACAATTTATACACCGACCTCTCGCATGCTCAAACATTCTATAATTGGTCTTTGAGAGCGCATGTCCATAGGTCTGGGCTCCCACACCAATACATGCATGTGCACCACTCCATTCCTCTGTATGATCTTCAAGTAACTGGCACTGTTGCATTAGGGAATGTTGAGCAAAACAATTTCATGAACTGAACGTTAGCCTCCAGTATAGGTAGAGTAACCAGACTTTGCTCTGGACTTGTGATGATTTCACGCTTTCAATATAGTGGCAGCAGTTTGCATTTAATCTCTTGTAGGTGAAGGTACACACTTATGGCTGCTATAGAGATGTCCTTTTACATCTCTGTTGCAGTTTGCACAGCAGACCATCACCATCAACGCCAACGTACTAGCTGGTTTAACAGCAGCAGGCACCAAAGCATCGTCTGAGGTGCAGCCGTAACACTGCACATGCTAAAGCCGTCAACCAATTTATAATACATAGGGTACATGCCGACAATCTGCAAGGAAGTTTCATTGGCTGAACAGACTATATACATTCTAGCAACTGGAACACTTCAGCTCATTCAGGATGGACGACTTGTTGTCATCTGACAGTGCAGATGTCAGACAGTCAGATAAGTACAATGAAAGGGGTGCATGCTGTAGATTTGATACAGTTTTGGTGTTGTACCTGGTGGTTAACCTCTGCCAGACCTTGAGTAAGTTAGATACTTCATTGTAAGCAGGGAAGCATGGTACTGGTAAGGCTGTGCATTCTGGACCTCACCCAGAGGCTACCTGACTTGGTAATATCCAGCTCATGTCATTGGCCCCTCCCACCTGAGGACCGTGGCTATGTCATCATTGCACTCACATACATTGAGTAAGTTAGATACTTCATTGTAAGCAGGGAAGCATGGTACTGGCGAGGCTGTACATTTTGGACCTCACCCAGAGGCTACCTGACTTGGTAATATCCAGCTCATGTCATTGGCCCCTCCCACCTGAGGACCGTGGCTATGTCATCATTGCACCCACATTCATTGAGTAAGTTAGGTACTGTATTGTAAGCAGGGAAGCATGGTACTGGTGAGACTGTACATGAGGCGTGGCATATGATATTGGGAGACAGAAAATTATCATTTTCATGGAAGGGTTTGTTGAAGAAAGTGACAAGTTGCTTGCTTGTGGTCAATGTTGTACTTGATCATGATGAGAGTGGTAACTATCTGTTTGTGTGCATGTACATAGCATTTAAAGTTGTATTATAGAATCTGCAGAGCTTACCTCAGGCCATACAATTAGCTTATTTATGCGGGATGTGGTAACTGATGCTGTCTTATTGTTATCACTTTCCACTTCAGTGAGATAATGAAAAATCTCTGAAACCTTTGGGATCAATTAGAAATCTGCACGTTAATGAGTAACTGCATACAATTTCCGTACCATAATCATAGCAGGGTTGTAATGGCCAGTTCCAATCAGATTTCAAGTTCTTCTCCACTGTTGAAATGTGCTGATAGAATACACGTTTTTGTTTTCCTGACTGGATCCTTCTGATGGCAGGTTGCGTCAGGCGTACACAATTAATTTATATTCCTAAACTGACATGTGGTATTTACTTCCATTTCTTTCACCACTTTTCTGATAAAATCTCTCTCAAATGGGCACTGTTGTTTTCTGAGAGGTTTTGCAGTAAAAATGACATATACAACTGGATAGTATTGCCTTACGTATACAGTTTTCTTTTCATTGATGGAACATATCTCATGTAGTGATCTTTGCCCCATTTAAGTGCACATAAATCATCTGGATCTGGTTGATTGATATATGTGGGAACTAAAAAATTGGGGTCCCTCTCTTCATCTTCATCCTCATCACCTTTGTCATCACAATCACCAATATTGCCATCGTCTTCATAACCATCATTCATATCATGGTCCTTCCTAATACTTTGATCCAGAACACTATCATCACTGTTCTCATTCTCAACATGTGCAGCTTGATGTTCAGTACTGCTTTCTTTTATGATAGCTTGTCCTACATGCTTCATGTTTGAGAATATTTTGATCGCAATTTGTAATTAATTGATATACTTACAGCTGATTGTAGAGAACAGAGAGCACCAAGTGATAGCTCATGTGCCATTTGCGATCTAAATTTGTGAATCAAGTCCTTGTTAGAAGGAAAGGTACAATGAAATTATTTTTCTAGATGATGCAAAGTATCATATAACATCATACCATACCTGTGTGTGCAGACAAGGGAATCCTTCTACAAGTAGTCTTGCAGCCTAAAAGATGTGTTCATCATCACATTAGGACATGTAATATATTCTTACAAAGCACACAAAGACTCCACAATCTTGTGAATTGTTCTGCATGGGATTATCTGTACCTCCAGTCTTTAGAGAGGAAAGGTGTGCATTGAGCATAACTGCATAAGGCACTATATATACCATTACATCACTAAACTTCCAATCTGAGCTTGAGAGTTGAGAGTCTTACTAGAATATTGTACTTCGATGGCCATGTACATCCTTAATATAAAAGAAAATAATTATTTTTGACAGGACAAATTTCCCCTTTCACCATATCCAATTGACAGCATCTTCATTGCTGCAATTTATGCAGTGAATTTCCTTTGACTGAAGATAAACAACCTGCAATCCAGTATTGTTTATCCACAGGTAGATGTAGTACCAGAGTTGTAACCGCTAGCTAAATAGCGACCGCTTAGCGGAAAAAACCATTCACCATTCCGCTATTTGGCTAGCGATGTCCAATATCACGTAGCGCCGCTAAATCGCTAAAAAATCGCTATGCCTACGTACGTACGTATGTACGTTACATCATCATCTGAATGGATAACAATAGAAAAGCAATTAAATTTTTCACAACGGCCCGCCCACCACAATTGGTTCAATTATTGACTTCCGCCCGTCAAAGAGTTAATTTCAAAATTGCCACGAACCCGACCAACCCTGTCTAACTGACAAGTTGAGATGGCCAAACTTTATGCTTCTTTCTTCGAGCTGGATGATTCCAAGTTGGAGGGAGTGTGCAAGGTGTGGCAGACGAATTGTTGAGTGGTCTTGTGAAAGCCAAGTACAATTCTGGGCTTCTTCACAAGAGAGCGAAGATGGTGCATATATAATCATTTCAACAACACTAGACACATTGTGTACTGTGCAAAATAAACATGGAAGTTTGAAATTCTTGCATGGACTAATAATGATGATGGTTTAACATAGTTAATATCAATAATAAAGTATAATTATAATAGCAAAATACAAAACCAAAATTTAGCTGTTTTTAGCTGTTTTTAGCTGTTTTTTGTTTTTATTTTTAGCTTAGCTAGCTGCGCAAGGTTTGTTTAGCTGTTTTAGCTAGCTTTTGGTGGGTTCATTACAACTCTGTGTAGTACAAAACAGAAATGCTAACCACTAGACACCAGTGTTGTGGTTTATGTACTGGAAACAGTAGCATGTCATAGTCCATCACATTCTTCCCCTACCCAATGATTAGGGTTATAAATTAGTTCACACATGGATTTTTTTTTACCTTTGCACACCTTCTAACTCCACTGTAGCCTTTTGCTTTGAAGGCTGGCAAGAATGTTGGATCAAAGGAAATGACTTTCATTCCCTAATAATGTAGTGGCTTGTAGGATTACTATACAAAGACATGCAAATGCTAACATGTACAGAATTCTGAAGCAGATCCAAATAAGCAGCAGTGATCTGTTGAATAAAAGTACTCTTTGATTTGACCATAATATGTGGAAAGTACTTTACTCTTGAGCTGATCCATTCTCCACTTATCAATGATGTTAAATCACATTTCTCTAGCTGAAAACTGGAGTGTGGTTTTGCTCCTTTTGTCCTAAGCTGAAAGAAAGTTGTTGTTCATTTTATACATTAATTTCATAAATCAACCTCAGCTTCAATTTCCATTGGTAAACCGGAATACTCCTGAATTAAAGTATTTCAATATGCAACCCTTTAAATATGTAACAGCAACACACATGCCACTTACCAGAGTGTGGAACTTCTGCAAATATATTGGAGGTGGATTGGAATTGCATCTATCCAGGAATGTCTGCAAATCAATCAATGCATTGATGTGATGCGACTCAAACATGCATGCCAACACATATGGATGTCATAGAAGTTGTATAGATTGCCAATGATACATTCTCCTAAAATTGAACACAATATAAATGTCATAATTTGCTTACATTCTTTACCTTCACTTCTTTTGAGCAATTGTAATCAGGAAGCGAAATCAAACTGACTTCTACATCATTATAATGAATCCACGCATTCCTGATCTGCACAATGCATGTGTCTGAAAGAAGTTAGCTTTATTGTATTCTTACAATGTCCTTCATTAGCACTTTTTCCGTGATGAAGCTAAATAAATAAATGAATAAATATCATTACTGAAATGTACGGATACAAACTTACCACTAAGGCACTTATTTCATAGACACTATTGACACTGGAACATGGATGAGTCAGTTGGTATGATCTGTAATACAAGTAAGTCATTTGTGTTCAATGGCAATTGTCATGCAAACCTTGGAACTTCAATTCTGGTTTTTAGCTTTCTGTATGTGTTATCGGCTGATACTCTTGAGCAATGAATAATTAGGATAGATGGAAATGATAATTCTCTCTGCTGAACTAATAAACGTTGGTTGCAACCTTCACAGAATCTATAGTGTAAATGGCATTTAATTTTTTTTTCGAACTACAGTAACACATCTAACACTTGTGCTCCTTCCATTTCAGAGAGTCTGCCATCTAGCCACTCCCTCATTAAATCAAAAACACTTCTTCCATGTGTTTGGTTAACACCAGATGGCATCACAGTGAAAGCATTGATTTCACACACATTCTATTTTGTTGTATTGTGGTCAAGGCAGGCACTGGTTAGAACAAAAGAAAAATGCACCTTCGAACAGCACTGGGACTGCCTTGTAACGGATGTGCAAATCTGCTGCTGGATTTTATGACAAATGTAGCAATAGAGGGCATAAGTTGGTCATGTGATGTTTTGCCATGAAATTGTTCATTTAACCTCTGTTTCCATAAACAATCTCTCTAACAATGCAGTGATTCCTTCGCAGCAGTCATTTTGAGCACCTCGAGTAAGACTGACCATTTCTGCACTGATTGCATCCTGATGTTTGTTTTATCAGAGAAATGTATCACATTCTAACCATTGTGACATAATCTTACTGCAAGATTTGCAGGATCACATGATTTGCAGGATCACAGGGATGATTTGCAGGATCACAGGGATGATCCACCATTCCTTCCAAATCATTGCAAATGCTGACAAATGCTTCAAGTAGTGATGCCTTACTCAATGACATCATTGCTGTATAATGATTATACGTAATCATAACTATGGTGCATGACACAAAATACAAAGTAGGAAAGTTACCACATACCTTTCATCATCGTGTACAGTGGTGTTGTAAACAAGGCTTGTATGGCAGCATTCAGTCAGCATATGTTTGATGAATTTTCCAGTCCTTTGTTCTGTTTTCATGCAACTTCTATGATGGCCCCTATTTCTTCCTGAGAAATAAAAAGGTGCCATAATAGAAGTATGGGGTACTTGCCAGACTTATATAGCATCTATTTTTGAACAACAACTTGCAGCTATGTTGAGTAGAGCTGCAATGCTCAACATGACTGCAAGTTCCTTAGCCCCTACATTTGCAGCAGTTCTAAGTGTTGTAGAAGCAACCTTGTGATTTCTTTCAATAAAGGGATGAATGGCATGTAAATTTAAATCCACCTTAAATCAATAATGCACCCTTGTGCCCTAACTTGTGGTCAAGGAGTGTATCCATACACTCAGCAAAACAATCATCCACTTCTACTTGTCTTGGTTACTTCTCTATAATTTTATTGTTACTGATTTAATCTTACTAAAACAAATGTTTTAAAATGTAACAACCTTGTTGTTGTGTTGGTAGTTACTTTCTTGCTTTGTTCATTGCTGCAATTGATACATTCTATTTATGAATATATGGTGCCACAGTAAGATCGTTATTCAACATATGTCTGATTCTTATGAGAGAATGGTTTAGGTGGCTTCTGTTGAAAATATCCAATAGAATTGTTGATGGCGTCATTGTTGACTTTTCTCTTTGACCATTTTTCACAAATTTGGCGAGAACCTTTTTTGGACTCAGATGACATGTCTATAACAAAAAAAAAAGCAATTCATATGAAAATAAACAAAATACATTTATAGACATCTTCAGCCTTTTTCTTGAGGACTTGTGTAGGTCATCATAAAATTGCCGCTGTCTTCCCAATATTACTGGATAGTGATTGCGAATAAATACATCTGGTCTCATGCGCATTTCTGTATGATCTATCCTCTTCAAGATGTAGTTCCGTGCTTCTATTGTTCCTGGTGTTTTGCACATATCTCTAGAAATCTAAGACAAAGTGAACTTATTAAAAATAACATACTTAAATGGTAATTGTATAATACTTGTTTTCCATGTGATGTCTCCTGTTTATGGTGTTGACGGTCCTCCCCTACAATAGAACACCAATGTAAGTCATGTTGAAGATGCGTAATTTAGAATGTACCTTACCAAGCATAAGTCCACTCCAAAATGGAGCCATTAGAAACCAATTTTTCATTAACGCATCAACTTATAGTACTTGTTTACAGTACTAGCTCCATCAGCGAGTACCACCTTATCTGTTTTTCAGCTAAAGTAAACTCCAAATGGATGATGAATAGGAAGATTGAAGTCATGATCAACAACAGCATCAGGTTGTTCAGCCTCGTCTTGAAAGCATAGCTGGTCTTCTTGAAAGGAATTGACCATACTGACTAAAGAATTATATGTCGTTACCATGCCATCAGTTTCCATCTTAGAGCAATACAATAACTTAAATAAACATACGATTTTTGACAACTCGTCAAGTATTGAACAGTTTACTGCAATGGAAAAGCAGTACATGCTAAACCTGTATTGCTCATTTTGAAACCTGAATGGGAAATAACCAGTAACATTTATATTTGTAGTATAATGAAACGCACCACTTTTTGGTGTCCTTCTTGACTGAATTCATGACATGGCTGGTACAGGCATGAGGCAAAATTTTTGAGAAGTCTTTGGGTTTACCTGAACCACTCACAAGCTCTATGTAGGTAATCTCCAATTGCTTCCATGCAGTACACTTGGAGAAAGCTGATCAGAAGCACTTGACTCCGGTCAATGATGACTTGACCAGGATTTATCAAATTACATGCACCGTACAATAAACTCTCAGCTCGTCTAATGATATGGAAAGCACTGTGTGGTCCTCTGTAATTAGCTCTGCAACAGCAATTGGAGCCTTGCCATCAACAGGATGCTTTAAAACAATTGCATAATAATAGACAGTAGGCTGTTTACCTATTTTCTTGGGTAAGGCAACTATTGTACCTTTTGCATCACAAAACAGTGGAGAGGATTTGGCTATCTCATGGTACAAACGAACTGAGGCCTCATTGTAACATATGACACTGAATGGTGCAACATGAATATGCTGGATAAAGCATTTAACAGATTTATTACTAGAAACTGATTCCATTAATAATTCAGTTTGAAGTATTAAGAGTGACATAATAAGATCCTTGTCACATTGCATTGCCAGCCTTGCTTCTGATGATATTTTTCTGATTACTGAACTTGAACACCCAACTCCATTTCTATTCCCTGATGCATACTGCTCAGAGCTAAGAGCTATCAGCCTTTGATGGTACTCTTTTGATTGTGCAGTGTGCGTCATTTGAAAATGTTGTTGAATGTCGTTCCTTACAGACAAACTAATATTTTGAGCTTTTGTTTCCCCTGTAACGTGCTGCATAGATTCAGTGAACATCACCTCAACAATGACATTATCTGCATGAATGTTTTGTTTAGTTATAGAAAGCTTTGCAGTTACTGGACATGAAGAAAAGGTGCAATAAGCATCTGCTCTGAAACTAAACTGTTTCCTTGACTGGACTTGCTTTTTCCAGTGTCGCTTAAAAGCAAAACAGCAGCACTGGTTGATCTCAGATAGCCCATTTGCCATTACGTGCACTCAAGACGGGTTCATAGTGTCACCTATGCAGATTGTATCCCACACTATCTTTGTGATTGAAAAAGAACCACGACGTAGTATAGATTTACAAAACATTTTGCTGGTTAGTAAGTCAGAGTTTGGGCAAGCAGTTCTGCTGTAATTCTACATAGATCTGTTCACTGAAACAAACAAAGCACTATTAAATATTGTCACAAAATGTATAATGCCTCCTATGTATTAACCTATTGCTTGTCATGTTCAGAACGAAATGAAGACAAAGGTTATAAATAATAATTACTCTGCACACTTAAGTCATTTTACTAGTTATGGTAATACGATGAATTGAACTATGTTAGGATTGTTGTAAGCAGATATGTAATTGTATCAAATCCCTCATATATAAACATACTCTAAATGCGTAAGTCAGGCTATGGATAGCGAAATACACTACACACCAGATATGACTATGCTTTTAGATCACTAGCTAATGAAATACAAACACACTCACAATGCAAACCACACAAACTCATATAGAACCTGTTGAGAAGTTGGAATGTCTCTTGATTCACTTGATAATTCTGTAGCAGCAGTACATATGGAGTACATTATTCATGTAAAGCTGTTTATACCTTCAATGTAGAAAGGATCCTCAATACACTCCTTACAGCAGGTAGGACATTTGTAAGTCTCAATAGATGATGCTTCTTCTGTACTAATACCTACACAGCTACCATGCAACCAGTCATTGCAATAATCACAACCAATCATGAATCTAGAATGAAATGCATAATGGTAGTTAAGCAATTTGTTACCAGCAATAATCTTACTTTGATGGATCATAAGGTTGTTGACATAAACAATACAGTTGTAATGATTCCCCTGTTACAAATTACAAATCCATTCCACAGTATATAAATATGCATCAATGCACAGTACCTAATTTCTGCACACCTTGTCATCTCTTCTCAGTGGCAATTCACTTGTTGATTCAGCCTGATAGAAATTCACAATGTAATAAGTTAGACCAACATTACATTATCATGCGAACAGTGCCATGCTGTATCAATGTATCCTCTTTTTCACATGCTTGAAGTGCATCTGTTCTATCACCCTCCTCTTCAGGCACTCTGATAATCCCTTCTTCAACTTCATCAACATCATTGGTCTCAGGCACAGGAACTATTTCATCTCCCTCCAATGGAATGGTAACCGTACTGTCATTAAGCTCACCTAAAGCGGGGCAAAAAACAAACATAAGTTAGTGCAGATTGGTAAAACACCATATTACCTAGCAATGTGTGCAGATTGCCTCTGTTACTTCTCCAGTACTTGTACACAGCCAGTACATACTTGTCTGATGGCCTGCTACAGCCAGAGAGAGATACAGCTACTAAAAACCAGTACCCACATGGAGCTTTCCTTGAGGTCTATCGATAAGGACAGCTACAAAAGGTGCAGGATCAATGTTGTATTTTGTCTATCTGAAAAGATTTTGCAAAATAAGCAATGCAGACACCCTAAAGCAGCAACATACCATGCTAATACAATTTCAACCACTGAATAAAGTAAGGAAAAAATCCGTGTTTAAATACTAGCTAGGAATATTCAATAAGCATTCTACACCACATCATGCCACTCACACAAATTGTGCTAATAGAGAATTAACACATTCACATCAATGCTAATAAAGAGAAAATTGACACAGGTCAGATAGTTTCTCTGTAGGAGAACCACTACAATGCTTCCTTGAGGTGATTACAACACTCAGGGTGCAATGATGACATAGCCACGGTCCTCAGGTGGGAAGGGCCAATGACATGAGCTAGACATTACCAAGTCAGGTAACCTCTGGGTGAGGTCCAGAATGCACAGCCTCACCAGTACCATGCTTCCCTGCTTAGAATGCAGTATCTAACTTACTCAATGTATGTGGGTGCAATGATGACATACCTCAGGTGGGAGGGGCCAATGACATGAGCTAGACATTACCCGGTCAGGCAACCTCTGGGTGAGGTCCCGAATGGAAGCACATTCAAATACGCCCCATAAGTTCCCAAACTTACTAATATCGTTTCTCAAATAAATGTTTATCCTGGCCAGCAGTAAAATCAATTACGTCATCGGCCGCACGGCCGTTCATTTGTGTTAATTGGTGTGGAATGTGCGGCTGTGGAATGTACGGCTAACTTCTAAGCGGTCAATGCCTGAGTAATGGGCTAAATATCAATTTTCCAGTCAAATTTCTGTCACTCTTGTTTCCGTGCTTTTTACACCACCATTGGTCAATCCTAACAACTTTCTCGTTAGAGAATCTTTTTATTTACTTGTTCTAATTATAGTGCATTTCTGTTTTTCATTTCTAGGGACGATTGATCTAAGCATGGCTGAGCCTGAGAGTGCAAGGAAGAAGAGAATGTGCCTGAAGATGGAAGATAAACAGTAGGTGATTGATGCTATCAAAGCTGGGAATCTTGTGGAGGACATTACACGTGAGTATGGGATAAGTAAATCACAGACATACAGAATCTTTCAACGCAAGGATTCAATTGTAAGGGCTGTTACAGAGGGTAGTGTACCTACGCAGTCAAAGGTAGTAGTCAATAAGGCTAAATACCCTGTCATTGACCCAAGCATGGTTTTGCTCGATAAGAAGCCTTCGGCGTGGCAGCAAACCGTTACCAGTTTCGCGCGCGCTTATTCAAGCGCGGGCTATGCACGAGGCCAAAGCTCTTGGCATAACCGATTTCGACGCATCTGACGGCTGGTTTGGTCGCTGGAGATGGCGTCACTGTGTTACAAAAAAGGTTTGTCTCCAAGGAGAAGCTGGAGAAGTGGATTTGCCTGCTGCAGAGCAGCAGATGCAGCAGATAAGGGACTCTGCGTGGATACCTTCCTGCTAATGTTGGACGGGGCAGGGCTCTTTTATAGAGCAATTCCCAACCAGTCCTATTTAATGGCAGATGAAGGCTGGGCAAGGTACTAAAGCAATGAAGGCAAAAGAGCGTGTGACAATTATTTTGTGTGTCAACGCAACTGGCAGCCTCAAGATGGAACCAGTTGTCATTGGCTCAGCAAAAAATCCACACTGTTTTAAGGACAACCCTCCTAGCATTCCCTACTACCACCAAAAAAAACACGTGGAATGATGGCAAAAACTTCACAAGGTGGTGGAATGAGTCTAACATTCGTAAATGGACCCGGGACCCAGTAGCCCTTCTGCTTGATGGCTTTTCTGGCCATGATGTTGGTGTTACTGACCCTATGGGTCAGGTTATAATTTATAAATTCCCCCCTAATGTTAGTTCTATATTCCAGCCACTTGATCAAGGTGTTATAGCAGCTCTGAAAGTTAGGTATAAGAGCTGATGCCAGAGTGTATCATAAAACAGTTGAGTCGGAGGCAGTCAAAGCAATGTGCAGTATGCAAGCTAGCTTGGCTATCAGCGAACCTGCTTTTGCTGACTCACTGAAAAGCACGGGCCTTGATGCTGTTGCACAAGCAGCACATAAGGTCCAAGATACAGCTTCAGACATGCTTCTAAGATGGCTATGTTTGGAAGAAGCAAGTACTGTTGCTGAAAATGATGAAGTGGAACTTGATGAGTCTGCAGTTCCAACCCAACAGCCCCAACAGCTCTCACACCATTTCAACCGCATCCGTGACGCATGCGATAAACAACGCTTGCGTAACGCAGGCGGTACTTATTGGCCGTGTATATAAACATGATTTTAAAAATGGTCTCCCAGAAATTTGGGTGCGCTTCAGCACCCTCAAGCTCACCGTTGCCTACAGCCTTGCATTGGAATACTTCAAATCTAGATCGAGCTCCACATCCTGTAAGTGATCTTTAATGGATGTAGGGCCTTAGGCGTTAAGGACCGGCTCATTGTCACGTTTAGCCTTAGTGTGCATCCTGTCTCCTGCATCTTCGCGAGTTAAGCGACACCAAACCTAGCTCATGCACGATATGTGGGCTCCTCCTCTTGGAGATCACTCCCCATGTTTACTCTTTGAACAGCTTTTTCTCGAGCGCCTCCCATAGGACATCCGCATACAGTTAGGGTTGAGCGCTAAAGGCTTTTTTTACCCTAGCATTCGGATATTCGCAGAGGATAAATTTAGATAGCCATTTGGATCAAATTTGGATATTTCTAAATACAGATTTGTTGATCTATTTGTACCAATTTCATTCAATCACAATGACATCACAAATTTATAACCACCTAATCAAACAAGAAACAGATTTCCCTTGCTGAAGACTTTGCATGTGCTTCTCTTCCTTGTCTGATGTTTTGTAGACTGTATGTGTTGTACAGCCCGGTCCTTCTAGAGATAACTTGCTCACCACAAAACACATACAGAATACATAGGACTTGAAGCCCTGAAAGGGCACATTAGGGAATTCTGGTGAACCCAGTAGAGTACATGTACCTGCTCACACATCAGGAAATCAACACCTTCGCACATCAGGAAAATTAAGTACATTCATCTGCTTTTAAGTAAGCTGTTGGTACACAGCACAGCCCTCAGTGATGCCCTCGAATTACATTTACAGTTTATATAGGTATTTGATCTCTAACCACCAACGCCCGCACTAAAATTCAATTTTATGTCATCGCTTCGTAATCCGCCCCTTTTCTTAATATTTCATTTCTTTCTCTGAGCCCTGCCCACCTGTACTTCTTACCTTCATTACATGTGTACGTAAAACCTGCACGCTCACTTCCTAGTCAGAATAAGAGCTTCAACCTTGCTTTCTTACCTTGGCGGAGGGAGGGACACAACCCCAGAAAGGAAACTGTACACTGTTCCTTCAATTTTACCTGCACGTGTTCACTTTCTTGATGACACACTTGTGCATAGCTCTACATGTACATCAACTTATCTTAAACAGTGTAGTACATGTACATGCATTTAACACACCATTTTCTGCTGTGCAAGGATGAATAGCATGACACAATAAAAAGGTACAGTGCGTGGAGTGATGGTCTTCTTTATGCTCACACCATCATGCATTTGCTACATGTCAATGGATATGGTGATTTGGTATGACAAATGTGTACTGTACCATACAAATTGTAGTAGTAGCATTAAATGTCAAAAATGGGATATTGATCAGAAACTGCTTTATATTTAGGACAGTTTTGCCAACCATTCATACGGAGAACACAGATCAGTTGCGTTCAGGTCACTGGCTCATTGAGGCAGATGGACATTGCGGACAAATGTCTGTGGAGTACGATCAGGTTAGGCTGGCTGCCACGGGGTTTTAAGCTACATGTAATGATGCTTTTTTGTATGTGTAGGAACCATACACACTTGAGCATGTAGGAATGATACATACTTGAACCATACAAATACTACACGACCCTGTTACATGCGCGCGAACTGGTTATAAACTGCATTTGCTGTTATGGAGTGTGTCATTTGCAAGATGGATGCCTACTATCCATGCTGATTCTAACTCACCCAGTGCTTTTCAATACGTTCCTCCATTGTTCAGTTCCCAATCCATGATTCTATCTCAGGTACATGCATATGAGTTTTCTTCATTGCAACCTAACTCAATTTATTTTCCACATAAACACAAAACACTTTACCTGCTTTCAAAATGAAATCCAGATCTGTAATGTAGTTGCGCCTACATGCACACACACACATGCACACACACATACACACACATCCCAATCCACACAATACTGGTACAAGCAACATCACTGCCAACTGAGTGTGTTTAACAAATCATTTTGACATACGTTCACAGTACAACTGTCCTAGAATACATTAGCATTGACATACAGATGCATCTAGTCGATGAGTGTTACATGATGAAAAAAGAGAACAACATGCTTTCATTAACTTGAAGATGTGCAGTTCTTGACGTGCAAACACAGCTGTCGAGCTGCATCAGTAATGCAAAAGTCAGCCCCCAGTGAATGGAGCCTCTCTAGCAATGGCATGGCTTCAACTAACAGCTGAGTCTTATCCACTATCTCATGGTGCCCCTCTAGTTCATCAGCATGTTCACTCTCATCCTCCACCTCTATACTGCTGGTTTCCTCCAACTGAAGCCACTGGACCAGCATCTCTGTGGCCCTGTCGTGCACACTTTTCTGTGCTGCTTTGGCAACACCAAGTACCAAGACTAAAAGCATCTAACATGGTTGCTACTGAGTCACTGCCTAGTGTTAAAAGACGTAGAACCGTTGCATCCCAAGCATCTCTCAAGAAATAAATAGCATCCCCAAAACTAGGAAGAAAATGATATTTAAGGCCATCACCACCATGAAGCCTGACACATTTCAAAGCGCCACCTCCAAAAATAACACCAACCATCTAAAGCAGAAAAGTTGGTCACCGCTTGGCGCCTTGCTTCAAGCATTGCACGTGACTTTATCATTACTCTACTAATCGGGAAAGGCTTTCTGGTTCCTCCAAGGGCCCGTACTGAACATAACCATTCGAACATGGCGCTGTCGATGGCTGGGTACTTAGCTGTGTTTTTAATTATTTTGGAGTGTTTTGAGCTGCTACTAGCGAAATATGTACCTTAATAAATCTTTTTCTCTAGACAGAGGCACCTCTTTGGCCGTCGCGAACTTTAGTGGGCCCAACAAGCAGCAATGGTAAGGATGAAATGATATCCCAAGCATCCCTCGACAAACCAATAGCATCCCCCACGTGAGGCAGAAAACTACACCGGTCCACTACTTGCAGCCATATGTGCAACTCAAGCTGCCGATACTGTCTGTATACCTTATCCGTTTACTATCCGTTTCTAGCTGAGTAGCACGTGGCTGCAAGTTTGCGCTCAAGAAGACGGGCAAGGAGGTGTCTCTGTCTGGAGGACAAGATGAAGGTTTTAGAGGAATTCAAAACTGGTAAACCTGTTATGGACATTGTACAACAGTTCCGCATTAGTAAAAGTCAAGTTTACGAAATCAGGAAGCGTAAGGATAGTATTGCAAAGTATGTCGCTAGTAGCAGCTCAAAGCACTCCAAAATAATCAAAAACGCAACTAAGTACCCAGCCATTGACAGCACTGTGTTCAAATGGTTTTGTTCAGTACGGGCCCTTATCGGAACCAGAAAGCCTCTCCTGATTAGTAGAGCAATGATAAAGTCACGTGCAATGCTTGAAGCAAAGCGCCAAGTGGTGACCAAGTTTTCTGCATTTGATGGTTGGTTTTCTCATTGGAGATGGTGCTTTGATATTTCGAAATGTGTCAAGCTTCACGGTGAGGCTGGGGAGGTAGACTTAAAGGCGGCAGAACACGAGTTTCAAAAACTCAGGATAGAAATTGGCAAATATCCTCCTAGTAATGTATTTAACATGGACGAAGCTGGCTTATTTTTCAAAGCAATTCCAAATCGTAGCTACATCTTATAAAATGAGGGTGACGTGCGTCAAACTGGGAGAGGCATCAAATCGATGACTGCAAAGGAGCACTTAACTATAATAGTGTGTGTTAACGCCACGGGCAGTTGCAAGGTTACCCCAGTAGTAATTGGTTATCCAAAGAAGCCTCGTTGTTTTAATAGGATGGCCTCCCCCTGTCTGCCATATTATTCTCAAAAGAATGCGTGGAACGACACTGCTATTTATAACAAGTGGTGGAACGAGGTATTTATACCAACCATTCGTAAGCATACCCAGGATCCTGTACTTCTTGTGCTTGATAATTTTTCGGACCATGATGACCATTGTAATTGACCCTAATGGACAGGTCAAAGCTTTAAAACTGCCTCCCAATGTAACATCCGTATATCAACCGCTCAATCAAGGTGTGATAGCTGCTCTTAAAGCAGGATACAAGTGCAGGCTTTTAGCCAGTTTTGTGGATACTGCAGACAGGTATAATGAACTGCATCTCCTGGGTAGTCAGCTTCCTGCAGGTTGTGCTGGGCTTAAATATGGTTTTCTGCCTCGTGGGGGATGCTGTTGATTTATTCAGAGATGCTTGGGATAGCATTTCATCCTCTACCATTGGATTTGCTGCTTGTTGGGCCCACTTACATTGTCTTCCAGCAGTGGAAACTACTGAGCTGCAAACTGAGTCACGTGACTACAAGAAAGTACTGGAGTTTAACTGTGTTGAAGAAATGTGCTAGGCAGTGACTCAGTAGCAACCATGTTAGATGCTTTTAGTCTTGGTACTTGGTGTTGCCAAAGCAGCACAGAAAAGTGTGCACGACAGGGCCACAGAGATGCTGGTCCAGTGGCTTCAGTTGGAGGAAACCAGCAGTATAGAGGTGGAGGATGAGGGTGAACACGCTGATGAACTAGAGGGGCACCACAAGATAGTGGATAAGACTCAGCTGTTAGTTGAAGCCATGTCATTGCTAGAGAGGCTCCATTCACTGGGGGCTGACTTTTGCATTACTGATGCAGCTCGACAGCTGTGTTTGCACGTCAAGAACTGCACATCTTCAAGTTAATGAAAGCATATTGTTCTCTTCTTTCATCATGTAACACTCATCGACTAAATGCATCTGTATGTCAATGCTAATGTATTCTAGGACAGTTGTACTGTGAACGTATGTCAAAATGATTTGTTAAACACACTCAGTTGGCAGTGATGTTGCTTGTACCAGTATTGTGTGGATTGGGATGTGTGTGTATGTGTGTGTGCATGTGTGTGTGTGCATGTAGGCGCAACTACATTACAGATCTGGATTTCATTTTGAAAGCAGGTAAAGTGTTTTGTGTTTATGTGGAAAATAAATTGAGTTAGGTTGCAATGAAGAAAACTCATATGCATGTACCTGAGATAGAATCATGGATTGGGAACTGAACAATGGAGGAACGTATTGAAAAGCACTGGGTGAGTTAGAATCAGCATGGATAGTAGGCATCCATCTTGCAAATGACACACTCCATAACAGCAAATGCAGTTTATAACCAGTTCGCGCGCATGTAGCAGGGTCGTGTAGTATTTGCTGAAGTATGTATGGTTCAAGTATGTATCATTCCTACATACTCAAGTGTGTATGGTTCCTACACATACTAAAAAGCATCATTACATGTAGCTTAAAACCCCGTGGCAGCCAGCCTAACCTGATCGTACTCCACAGACATTTGTCCGCAATGTCCATCTGCCTCAATGAGCCAGTGACCTGAACGCAACTGATCTGTGTTCTCCGTATGAATGGTTGGCAAAACTGTCCTAAATATAAAGCAGTTTCTGATCAATATCCCATTTTTGACATTTAATGCTACTACTACAATTTGTATGGTACAGTACACATTTGTCATACCAAATCACCATATCCATTGACATGTAGCAAATGCATGATGGTGTGAGCATAAAGAAGACCATCACTCCACACACTGTACCTTTTTATTGTGTCATGCTATTCATCCTTGCACAGCAGAAAATGGTGTGTTAAATGCATGTACATGTACTACACTATTTAAGAAAAGTTGATGTACATGTAGAGCTATGCACAAGTGTGCCATCAAGAAAGTGAACACGTGCAGGTAAAATTGAAGGAACAGTTACAGTTTCCTTTCTGGGGTTGTGTCCCTCCCTCCGCCAAGGTAAGAAAGCAAGGTTGAAGCTCTTATTCTGACTAGGAAGTGAGCGTGCAGGTTTTACGTACACATGTAATGAAGGTAAGAAGTACAGGTGGGCAGGGCTCAGAGAAAGAAATGAAATATTTAGAAAAGGGGCGGATTACGAAGCGATGACATAAAATTGAATTTTAGTGCAGCGTTGGTGGTTAGAGATCAAATACCTATATAAACTGTAAATGTAATTTGAGGGCACGGAGGGCTGTGCTGTGTACACCAACAGCTTACTTAAAAGCAGGTGAAGTACTTAATTTTCCTGATGTGAGAAGGTGTTAATTGCACCTAATTAATCAGTTAAGTCGCAGTCCTTGCACACCATTACCATGGGGTATCACTTTCACTTTATTGACAGATGCCTCTGACCAGGCAATAGGGGCAGTTCTCCAGCTATTGGTCAGCAAGCCTTGGGAACCGCTAGCATTCTTCAGCAGGAAGCTGCAACCCTCAGAGAAGAAATACAGTGCTTTTGACTGGGAGTTACTTGCATTATATAATTTAGTATTGCAGGACATCCCGTTTGGGACACACGGTGTTACGCTTCTTTGTGATACTTCCACTGGACATCAGACCTGTAGTACCTGCCACATGGAGACATCAGGTTTTCGACCTGATTCATGGCTTGTCTCACCCCTCAATACGTACCACTCGGAAACTTATTGTCTCAAAATTTGTCTGAAATGGTATCCGAAAGCAAGTTGGAGACTGGGCAAAGGCATGCATTCCTTGCCAGAGTTCGACAAACACATTAAGGCTCCACTTCAACAGTTCAGCGTCCCTCACCGTTGTTTTGACCTTGTGGTCAAAACAACGATGAGGGACGCTGAACTGTTGAAGTGGAGCCTTAATGTGTTTGTCGAACTCTGACAAGGAATGCATGCCTTTGCCCAGTAGGTAGGTTAAACCATTGGACGGTGATAGGGGTCCATGTGAATGCACATTCACATGGATATTGTCGGACCCCTACCACCATCAAATGGTTTCACTAACCTACTATAGTGGGATGGTTTCTCCCATTGGCCAGAAGCCATTCCCATCAATGATATCACCAGCTCTCATATTTCACTGGATTGCCCATTTTGGAATTCCTATCATCCGACAGGGAGCCCAATTTACTTCATCCATTGCCCAGTTGTTCCACCTACAATGGCCTTGTAGAAAGGTTCCACAGACACCGTAAAGCATCCTTACGGCTTGACTCACTGGCCCTAATTGGACAACTCGACTGCCTTGGGTACTGTTGGGAATTCATACAGTACCAAAGGAGGACTTAGGATGTTTGTCGGCTGAGCTAGTCTATGGCTCTACTAACAATGCCCGGTGGTATTTTTTGTTAGTCACAATTCCCAGCTAGAGCATCACTCCCAACTTAAATAACTCCAGGTTAGGTTCGCATGTACGTTCCCATGCCCACCTCCCATCATGGGGTTGCACCATCTTCTATGCCACCCAAACTAAAGCAATCCCAGTTTGTTTTTGTCTGCCGAGATGCTCACCTGACACCCCTCCACTGTTCATAGAAAGGACCTTTCAAAGTCTTTCAGCCGAGGAACAAGACCTTCACAATTGACACAGGAGGATGGAAGGAGATAGTATCAATGGATAGGCTGAAGCCTACATTTGTTGACTTCGAACACCCGGTGGAATTATCGTGGTCCCAACTCAGCCTCAAACATTGATCGACATCCCCAACCCTATACACCAGATCGGGTCGTCGAATTAATTTACCACAACTTTACATGATGCACAAAGAACCAGATTACCTTAGGTTGAAATTAAGTAGAATGTGAGCACCTGATTATTCAATCCAACAAACCCACAATGCATCATTAATTTATCTCTGCTTTTCGTGCAAGTCATGTTTTAAGAGTGTGCTACATGGGTGTTGTCCCACACAAGTACGTGATGTGCATACAGTGTGGGACATAAGAGGAAGGGTGTCATGGTGTAGGAGCTAGAAGAGAGGCTGTTGGAGAAGAGACCCTGGCATCTGTTGGAGAAGAGACCTTGCATAGTAGAGGGAGAAGCTGTTTTAGAACAGACGTAGCTAGTGTTGAAAAATTGGTGGAGTGCTCAACATCCATCTTGTACTACTCAGTAGTGGTCAAGGGTCAGATAGGTGGCTTAGTGTTAGGTAAACTTTACCGCAGGTGCAGACTATAATTTCTGTTACACCTCTCTCTCCGGCAGATCTCCCACAGACTAGTCAGCTCAACTTTATTTATTTTTTAAAAACACATATCGCTGGAGAGCCTTCAAAAATACTACAAAACAGTTAAGTTGCTTCTTTGTGGATAATTTTTGTGTCGAGACGCTAATCCAGCTAGCCATGCAGGTGCGCTGTCAATTCTGCCAATCAAGCGTTCTATCTGTGCACAAAGACAAAACTGATATTCAGAAATATGTAGTGTGCATCCCCATTCCTGCCACAAAGGAGCGACCTCTATATTTGCTGTTGTGTATACCTGGTTTTCTTATCTAGCCACAACTGTAAGGTCTGCACCCGTAGTAAGTTTACACAACGCTTACCGTGTACCCACTCGTGCGTGAGGGCTGTGAACTGTCACTACAGAGTGGGCCGCTTCTGCGTAAGTGCTGTTTCACAACGAGGCGTAATCCCACCGATTTACATGTACATGAAAAATGTACATGTACTATATAGCGCACTACACTGACCATGATAAATTCTTATATGTTATATGGTTTGGGCGTCATGCCCATTTTAGTGCTTTGTAATGGATTTTAGAGCGTTAAGCCTTGAGCAACGGCAGATCTCCTAAAAATAAAAATAAAATTAAAAATAATAATAATAATAAACTGGCCTGATAATGGAGAACCCGAAACCGAACCTTTAAACGTATGTCAAATATTAATACATCTTAAACGCTACATGTTGTGTGGTCGTACATCATATTCTGTCTTCCGTTCCTCGTTTGGATGTGCAAACCGCTTTTTGAGATTTGTGCGAACCCGATCTCTGTTATTACCACAATAATAATTATAATATTGCCGTGGATACAGCTGATCCGTGGCATTTACGTGCGAAACCACAACTGTAGCCATAGAGAGGCAAATCTCATTATAGCCACAAAGCCATCAAATAGATCATGGTATTAATGCTTATGACGTATGGCTTCATCGATAGATGTCGGCGACTATATAACTTTTACGGAAAGTTGAGGACGAAACTCCCGCAAAGTACGGCTAAGAATTATATAGTCCAAGATGGAAGTGACTCTGCCCAAACAGCCACAGGATCTGATTTTAGACACGGAACTTCCGAACGCGGCTAAGGCGGCTTCTCGCGCTACAGATTTAGTGACGATGCAAATCAGTTATAAACAGGTAACTAACAGTGTGCGTCGCACGATCGCATTGACCATAAGAAGCACTTTAACCATAGCTTTAACATACACTTCACATCATGCACATATGAATAATAACGAATGCTAAAAATGTCAGCTGCATCCATGAATTCAATTTTCGCTACAGATCCTCCAGTGCATCGGTAGCGACATGAGTGTAGAGGAGCAGGAAAAAACGGCCCAAAGAGCTGCCAGGGCGATGAAATACTTCACCAAAGGGTACGAGGATAGCATTGAGAGCGCTCTAGGGGACGGTATCTTTACCGAGGACCACAATGAAATGGTAGTGGTGAAGGATATAGACATGTGTTCAATGTGCGAGCACCACTTGCTTCCATTCTACGGAACTGTCTCCGTCGGCTACATGCCGAACGGAAAAATTCTCGGATTGAGCAAAATAGCAAGGTAGGTTTTGTCGAAGAGGCACCATTGTAACGCATGCAGGAATTAAAAAATCAAAGTCACTTTATACGCTTCTACAAATTATTTACATGTATTCTCCAACAGGATTGTTGAGGTATATAGCAGGCGGTTGCAAGGTAGGCGATATACATACATGCAATTTGTACTAGGTACATATGTATAAACAAACTGTAATAATGTACTTATTTGTTATAATAAAATTATAATAATAAATTCCCCCGTCCTATTTTGCCACAGTACAAGAGAGGCTCACCCGCCAAATAACAAAAGCGATAACTGAAGCCGTCAATCCCACGGGTGTTGCTGTCGTTGTTCACGCAAGGTACTTATTCATATAAAAAATGCACGCCGCTGTACACATATTATATTCTCCCACAGGCACATGTGCATGTGTATGCGCGGAGTGAACAAGACTGGCTGTACCACCGTTACCAGCTCAATGACTGGAGTTTTCAAGGAAGATCCCAAAACGAGAGAGGAATTTCTTAAATTTAATTGATTACAAAACATGTACATGCTAGCCTTTTTTTTTTCTCTTTCGAGCGATAGTGTATTCATATAGCAATGAACCTATGACGAGATTGCTCTTCCACCATTTTGACCGTGAAATATTCATGCATGTATATGTAGGCCGGATATACATAGTATTTCAACATGGCTCGCGCTGGGTTAAAAAAAAAAAAAGGACATTTCCTGGGCATGTTTTTGTTGCTTATCCAATGGCATGTTAATTACTCTTCTTACAAACACGTATTTAAAAACTCCAGTGTAATTAAAGTTCTATACCGTAGGCGGTAGTTTTGCCACACAAAAAAGCTATTATACCTGAGGCACAGAACATGTATCAGTGGTGCCAACAAACAAAGCAAATACAGAGTCTAACACGCGTCATCTGGCTGTTCTACGAGCAATACAATACAAATACGTGCATGCCTTAATCTCTGAGACACTCAGCGACACTTGTACGTCGAAGCAACAGGCATGTAACACTTTTTTTTTGCTATCACGTGTAATTCAATAATTAAAATAATTTCTAGTTATTCATTTTTGTCAGACAGGATGGAGAGTGCTACCGCAGAAGACGTTCGAAGCAAAGGTCTGGCTAGAGCAGCATACAAGAATGTGTTTGGGTTGAGCATATCCAACATGTTGGTATTCTGTGCGTTCCAAGGACTCCAAGGACTCCAGAGTAGCATTAATTCTGCTAATGGACTTGGTCTTATTTCGCTGGCGATTCTGTACGTCTTTTTTGTTATTACCGGCGTAGTAACACCGATCGTAGTCAAGATCCTTGGTACAAAGTATGCCTTATTGGGAGCAATGGTTTGTCACTTCATCTACGTAGCATCGAACTACTACCCGGACTGGTACACTCTGATACCGAGTTCCGTCCTACTTGGATTTGCTTCCGCGCCGATAGGCGCAGCCGCAAGCGTCCATTTGATTGACATAGCCGTCAAAACAGCCCCTGCTTTAAAAGAAACGCAGCAAAACCTCATTGGTCAGTTTACTGCCATACAGTTCCTCTTCTTCCCGCTTTCTCAAATACCAGGAAATCTAGCATCCTCGCTTATTCTACTCTATAGTGAATCGAACGTGACCAGAGATAATTGTACGGCAAATTTGAGCGCTACGGTGATTGAAAGAAAATATTTTTACATTTTGATATCAGTGTTCCTTCTGTTTGATATCACAGCCATCACAACCCTTGCGTTGACAGTAGATCGGCTTCCAAGAGTTCCGTTTATTTCCACCAATGATAAGTGTCGAGTTTTTCTCTTGACGCCATTGACGGAAACCTTCCGGGCATTGCGTAATTGGAAGATACACTTCGTTAGTTTCATGTTTTTAATGATTGGTCTTGAACAGTCCTTCATATTTGGAACATTTACTGAGGTATATTCCAATCCAGCTGCATGCATTCATAATTAAACTGTTTATTTATTTGCTTCTGCTTTCAGATATACGTGTCAGAATGTGTCGGTGTCAGTCGAGTGGGCTTCATGATCATAGCTTTCGGGCTGACCAGTGCAGTGATGAGTGTGCTCTTGGGCAAGATTCTAAAGTACGCACCTCGCTTCGTCTTTGTCAATGTTGCTGGATTGATGAACATATTGCTAATGATCTTCTTGCTCAAGTGGGATCGCACACCTAGCTATGTTTTGATATTCCTGTTTCCAGTGGTTTGGGGAGCAGCTGATGGTATATGGAGCACTGTATCGGCAAGTACGTTAATTCTGTCGTGACCAGCTGATAGCTGTGCATGTATAGACCGTGTTTAATACACAGAGCTAGTAGAGTATATTTGCATGTATATACTGCATATGTGTATGTAAATGAGAGTGTGACCATTCTATAGTTAGTGATAATTATAATTATATACACAGTAATATTTGAAATGTGCATATGATGACAGGTTGAGTCATTGATATTTGTATAGCTGTAACCTTTTCCCGCATCTTCTTTCTCGTTTTGCTCTTCCCTTTAAGGCTTTTTAGGAATTCTGTTCCCCACAAACTCAGCTCCCGCATACAGCATTGCTAGGATGTGGCTGGCCATGGGATTTGTGATAGGATTCATTGAAGCCAACTTTGGGGACGTAACAGGAGGGCTGTTACTTCTGTTGGCTGCTGTTCCGGTTACAGTGATCCTATACATGGTAGTAGAGATAACCGTATACCTTCAAGTAAGAAAGCGACCAACAAATGAAATTGACTTGACTATTGCACGTACAAGTCCATCGTCTTCTATGCATGAAGGGCTACCATAAAGCTATTGTATGAATTACTTAATGTGTTAGTTTTTGTTGGTGGGAAAAATTGTTATTGCTTTGATCAGGTGACGATATATATGTTGATCAATTTTGCTCTCCCAGAGAAATTTTATTGCTACACCATGCATGGAATCTTGCAGGATTAGTGACAGACACAACAAAGCCACATAAACATGTACCCTATAAGCCATGTATGAATTCCATTCTGGTGCATACTCTTTGGACTCTTAATTGACTCCCTACAAGTGACTAGCCACAGACGAACTCATGGGCGCCTCAGCTAATGCGCGCCGGTGTCATACATATCCAGAAATTCCAATACATCGAGACGACATTTATGCATTTTAAGTCAAAATATTTTCCGATTGCATCACTGGATAGAGAAAAATCTGAAAATCATAATAATATATAATTTAGGGCATTTGCACTGAAAGAAAAAGTGCTAAAAATGGGTCTATTAGTACTTGCGGTCGCGGTCATTACGTAATGCAGTAAGTCGTGCTTTAGGTCATGGACTAGTTAATTAATGTAACTACGGTTGTGCACGAGATCTCAAATCACGGCTGTTTCGAGCTGGACATTAGGTTGCTAATTAGAACACATTCGAACATTACGGTATTTTGGCGTTTGCGATCCTAGAGGAGCTAATTATTATTTTACGCTAAGAGGCGCTGTTTGCCACTACAAATTCAATATTAAAAAACATTATAATTTTGAGCTATTCCATAGTATATGTGTTTCGCAATTTTGCGCAATTTTGAAGTTGCGCATTTACGCATGCGCACTTTCAAAACTATGCATGCACGTGCATATGTAAAAGTCACCTTCGTCGAGTATGGACCAGTGCGATCAGAGGCAGATTTTTGGCAGATTTTGCGTTGAGCAGCTGCAGGTCAAAGACAGGGGTAATAAAACGAGTAAAACTATTTTCAGAGAGAAAGGACAGCGAATTGTGAATGTCATCAAGAAGGATCCATCCGCAGTAACTTACAGCTCACAATTCAAATTCTGGGTGAAGAATAAACGTTTGAACTGATTAGCCACCGGCCTGCACTAGGAGTTAGAGATGTGTTGTGTCTCCCAGCCAAAAAGCAGGTAATGTACACATGTACACACGCACGATTACAGCAATCACACCCACTGACACTATAATGCGCGCGCCACACGCGCTACACACAAACAGATTTACTAATTGAATTCACAGAATACTATATATAATGACACAACGGTTATGGCCAAATGGAGACGAGTAGCATTTATAGATGAGTTATTTGATATAATTGAAGAAGTTCACTGCAGGCAAAAGGGACACATCGGTAGTAAAAAGACCATACAGGAGGTAAATCCACTCTCTTTCTGTATACCTGTATGCTAGGTGGTTTTTAAACTGGTCTCTACTCTGAAGATATCAAAGTTACATGAATGCATTCCAAGATCTGCAGTGGGCATGTTTGTACAACTATGTCTCTTGTGTCATGCAAAACAACCAGTCAACTCGTGCTTCACTTAGACCAATTATTTCATCAGGATTTATGACCAGCAGCAATCAAGGTGCAATGTCTGTGGTCTGTTTGCGATTGCAACAGCTACAGCTCTTAGCAGTGGTGAATTACCCTCGTCAAGGATTGGGATCAGAGTGCAATGCGGATCCACCTAGTAAATTGTTTTGAGAGTCAGTTGATGATGTCATTTACAGGCAAGCTGGAACCTAACATTGTAAAAGAAGACATAGCTAGAAAAGAAGTTATCTCGGTCCAATAATGTGCGTTAACTTACTCTTTTTGTTTTTATTACGCAAGTTTTGAAAGTGCGCATGTGCATTAAAGTTACGCAATTTTGAAATTGGGACGCAATTTTAAAACTGGAGGACAATTTCGAAATCGGTGTCAATTTTGAAAAAATAACGCTACAATCATTGCTTCCTTTTTGTCGATGCATCCATGGTTAGTTTTCAGCATGCGTACAGTCAGCTGATGCACACTTGCATTGCACGAGGGTCCGTGGTCCGTGTATATTTCGGCCATTTCAATTATTTGTTTTTCTATTCAAGAATAATAAAATTATGACCACAAATTAGGTTCGATTCAATATTCCACTTGTTAAAATTCGCTGCACAATAGCCATTATTTCATTCTGCCGTAAAAACGAATTAACCAAATAACCATCAATTTTGTAGTCGACTCGTTTTCCAAAAAATTGAATATTCAAAAATGAAAAATGGTTTGGAATCGGAACTCGTGCGCGGAACGGGGGGTCGTTCCTGGAATGCGACGTGAGTCCAGGCCCGAAACAACGGGAGGCGTGTCCCAGTACGCTTCCGACGAACGAATGCCTCAGCGGAGCAGTACAGCAGTACGTATGTATGAAAACTGTAGCTCAGCTCGGATCCTTACACTGAATTGTGGACGTGTGTGTGTGTGTGTGTGTGTGTGTGTGTGTGTATGTGTGTGTTTGTGTGTGTGTGTGCGCGTGTGTGCGTGTGAGTCTATGTAGTTGGGCGTAGCCCCTTGTTGGACCTCAATACGCTACATACGCACACACTGTGCATGCGTGTGTATCTGCATGTGTCTGTGTGTGCATGTGTGTGTGTGTGAGAGTGAGTGTGAGTGTGTATGCGTGTGTGTGTGTGTGTGTGTGTGTGTGTGTGTGTGTGTGTGTGTGTGTGTGTGTGTGTGTGCGTGCTATGAGTGCGCGTTCGTGTGATCGGTGCTACGGAAGCAGAGGTGATGGATAGTATGGAGGGTGTGTGTGATTATGGTAAAAATACGAATGTGGGTATGTTGTGTGTGTGTGCATGATACCAGGAGTATAATTGCCCCTCCCCTTCCCCACCCCCTTGGTAAAACTGATTCCCTGCTGGGCACTATAGCCATTTTTGTTCTCCAACATATAAGACTGCTCCGAACAGTGGCAAATATAGAATATTATATCATGTTAGGACCAAGGGGTCTGGTTTGGACTACTCACTGAGCTAGGGGACGCTTTGCTTTTTTTACCATAAGAGATTTAATGATTCAGTTTTGCATCATTGACACCATTATATTAATTAAATCAGGCAAAACCCTGCCTTTGATTATGGTATTGTCCCCCACTTGATATGCCTGTCCCCCCACTGGCCATATCATGACTGTTCTAATTGGTAAGAAAAATAATGAATTTTATCCTATATATACATGCAAGTACAATTGTGTCTCTGTTATATTTCTGTGTGATTGTGTGTTTGTGTGTGTGCATGTGTGTGTGTGTGTTTGTGCATGTGTATGGGGTGAGTGTGTGGTTTGAGCAGTATAGTGCTTGTATGGGAACGTGGTTAGTGGATTTAAATTATTGACTGATCTGTTCACTTGTCAGGCATATGTTCAAAAAGGTGAGAATGACATCTGTGACGATGGCAAGGAGATTGCAGAGGCAGAGGACTGGGAATCAACTGTGAAAGAAAATAGAGTAAGGACTTGAGGTAATGATTCACGTATCATCTGTCCCATGTCCCTTTACTTTCCATCACCTCTTCTCCAGAGCTCTCTCCATCCATGTCTCATTCACCTTATTTCTCTCCTGATCTTTTCCACAGTAATCAGCTCTCCATCTGTCAATAACACCCTGGACTGCTACCAAAGGGTATGGGGTCCATTGGCGCGATCCTTTTAAGGTACCGGCTCCAGGAGCAGGGAGAGCCATCACTGCCAGTCTTCATAAGGCAAAGGTAAACCTTGCAAGGATCCAGCTGTATGCAATGTGTTGTTTGATTGTGTGTGTGTGTGTGTGTGTGTGTGTGTGTGTGTATGTGTGTGCGAGATGCACATACGCATGTGTGTGTGCTCTTCACCTCCCCTACCATGCATCTGTTCCATGTTTCTCACCTCTTCTCCCTCCCTCTCCTCCATCTTTTATTCACCCTATTTCTCTCTCTGCCCCACCCCCTTCCTCCCTAACCTTGTCCACAGTAATCAGCTCTCCATCAGTCAATAACACATGTCCCACCTCCTGGCCTCAACACCCCCCAAGAACAGTTGCACTACCTGGCCCACCAGAAGGATGTGGCCTCCATTAGTGGCCTGCTCCAGTTAAGGCACAGGCTCAGGTGCTGGTCTCCCGGAACTTTTGGGCATTAGTAGTTTTGCCTACTTTGATTAGTTCCTTTGAAATGAATCATGAATGAATTGAAGAGTAATAATCTATATATAATCAGAATTTCTTTCTACATGTATTTCAACTGATACAACTATTCATGGTTTCCTGATTGTGGAAAACCATAAACACTATTATATTGGGCACACTAGTGTTTGTCTACTGAGGATTCTTCAGCTCTGATTGAAGGCATATGACTATACATATGAGGCAGAGGTCAGGTGGTATGAATGAGGGAGATCACCATTACACCATGATAAATGTTTTTAATTGAATATTATAAGCATCAATTCATCACTGCCAAGACAGTAAGTACAATAGACCAAGTTTCAAATAGCAAGAGCTTCTGTCAGATGAATATACAGTTTCACAGATTCTATAAATGGATTACAATTATTATTGCTGATAGCATGAAATACCATGGACAAGTCTGGATATTGTTGGTGGAATTGACGATTGCGCTCAGCAATCAAGCCATTCCTTCCAGCCAGTGGATCATTCCCAAAATGACTTTCCAGGGTTAAATGGCCACCCATGTCCACAAATTGAGATGTTGCGAAATGAGCATCAGGGATAATTTCAGATGGCAGCCTCCTTGTTCTAGCATTTGCCATTCGTTCATTTGGAATGCCCTTTCCTGCATAAGGGGCACATTTAGGTCTAGAATTATGGCAGAACAAGTTCACAAACCTGGAATATTGTGGCACTTCCATACACCTGTAAATAGCCTTACTCCCACTGTAGAGACATGGAGTGTGACCCAAGATACACAATATTTGTGGGTCATTGAGTCTAAATCAAAGTCCCCTCTATCTTGCATTTGATTCAAGCAAGATTTTATGGGATAGTTGACACGATGATTCACTTCAGGCCAGCAGCGCTCAACTGTGTGATTCTGAGTGGAAGTATTAATGTATGGGATCACGGCAGAAAAAAGGGACCGAGCGCATTTTTTTCAAGTTTTCTAATCATTTCATATATCTACAAATTCTTTTTTTACGCACTGGAATTTAGGCTGTTCATCATGCAGTTACAGTGCCTGAATTTTAAATTATGCAACATTTTAATTGCATGTCAACTTTGATGCACCATTCTAGAAAATTGTATAATATGTGCAGGTCCTTTTTCCCTGCCTTGACCCCACGTTAAACAGTACAATCAATTTATACAGGGTGTTTGCAAAAGAGCGCAATGCTTTTAAATGAATATAATCCCTTAATAGCATTGTTAATAAATGAATTTACGAACGTACGATAAATACATTTAGTCAAATACAAACTGCATTGTTACCTTTCCATTATCTTTAACAGTTCAAAAGATAAAATCAAATAGCTTGCAATTAACTAAAATTTACGACAAATTTTAATTTATAACATGATTTATAAACTGCAAACAGTAAAGTATGAAATTTGACTGGCATTTTATTAGTTAATATTCAAAACAACAAATCAAACTTTATGACCACTACGTTTTTAATTTGTAATGACTCGCCAGTAAATTAAATCAAATAGTGTTTTTTACGTCATATACTAATTAGTGATGGTTATTTAACATATTTATCAAATTATGGTCTTAAATGTTAATAACACACTTTTTGACCTATTAACTTAAAATCACTACTGTTCCACCACATATTCAAATGTTGTGTTATTTAGTAGTAGTTATTAAAATAAATTCTCTATAACCGCAATTGTGAATACCTTTGTACAACGGTTCCATGGAAATGCGGCCAACTTCTTGTGTGGGATGCCACGTGCCCAGATACTTTTGCACCATCTTACTCCACAATCGCAGCAGAGCAAGTTGGAGCAGTTGCCCAACAAGCAGAGGATAAGAAGACTAGAAGTACAAACACCTTAGGCTCTCACACCTTTTCTTCACCCCTGTGGCTATAGAAACATCAGGAGTGTATGGCCAGAGAACAACCGATTTCCTAAAAGAGCTGGGACATCGGTTGAGGCAAGTGTCAGGAGAAGCAAACTCTTTTCAATATCTTGCCCAAAGGCTATCCGTTGCCATTCAGAAAGGCAATTCAGCATCAGTAATGGGAACAATGCATGGGGATGATGAAGAGTTTTTTGTATGATTTTAGAAACTTTTACAAATGTTTGTTTTATGTGTTTATTAATATATTATTGTATTATTGTAAAAAATAAATAAATAAATATAAAATTTGAATATTTTATTTATGCGGGTTTTGATACAATTACTTAACTGCTAACAATAATCGGATTGTTAGTATTTGCCTAACTACTGCAACATAAGTTAAAGAAACCAAGCAGTTAATTAATTTCAATCCTGAGTTATAGGGATTTTTAAAAAGTGTTGCGCTGTTAAAGAAACCAAGCAGTTAATTAGTTTCAATCCTGAGTTATAGGAATTTTTAAGAAGTGTTGCGCTCTTTCACAAACGCCCTGTATGTATAATAGAGTAATGAACAAGTGCATGGTATATTACCAGTGTTGATGACCCTTGTCTGTGCGGCGGCTTCTGAACACTGTGCCGCAAGTAAGCCAGTGACTCCTGCACAAAGAGGCTTAAGGTCCATTCCTTGTGATGATCAACTCTTATTTGGTCAAATAAACCATACTCCACAAGTATTGGTCTGTATGGTTGTGTGGTGGAGAAATAAGCTGATATACAGCTTCCAGTTGGTGCAACTATTTACCTGAACAAGTGTTGATATATCTGTATAGGGTTTTTCACTGGCATGCTGACAAATTGAACAATTTCCCAGAGTAGCCATCAATAGCACAAATGTGTGGTAACCCCAAACATGACAAGCTTTTCATTTTGATCGATATGGAGTTTTTCTCCAAAATAAGCAGCTTGGTATGGTTGTGGATTCAAACTTCGATAAGCTCCATTCAGTCGCATTCTGTGGTAATCAGGATGAACAGCTTGTAGTGCAATTCCTACACGATTTTCGGGGGGCTCTGAATGAAAGATGAAGGGAGAGGGAGGGAGAAGAGGTGAGAAACATGGAACAGATGCATGGTAGGGGAGGTGAAGAGCACGCACACATGCGTACGTGCATCTCGCACACACACACACACACACACACACACACACACACACACACAATCAAACAACACATTGCATACAGCTGGATCCTTGCAAGGTTTACCTTTGCCTTATGAAGACTGGCAGTGATGGCTCTCCCTGCTCCTGGAGCCGGTACCTTAAAAGGATCGCGCCAATGGACCCCATACCCTTTGGTAGCAGTCCAGGGTGCTATTGACAGATGGAGAGCTGATTACTGTGGAAAAGTTGGGGAGAGAAATAGGGTGAATGAGACATGGATGGAGAGAGCTCTGGAGAAGAGGTGATGGAAAGTAAAGGGACATGGGACAGATGATACGTGAATCATTACCTCAAGTCCTTACTCTATTTTCTTTCACAGTTGATTCCCAGTCCTCTGCCTCTGCAATCTCCTTGCCATCGTCACAGATGTCATTCTCACCTTTTTGAACATATGCCTGACAAGTGAACAGATCAGTCAATAATTTAAATCCACTAACCACGTTCCCATACAAGCACTATACTGCTACAAACCACACACTCACCCCATACACATGCACAAACACACACACACATGCACACACACAAACACACAATCACACAGAAATATAACAGAGACACAATTGTACTTGCATGTATATATAGGATAAAATTCATTATTTTTCTTACCAATTAGAACAGTCATGATATGGCCAGTGGGGGGACAGGCATATCAAGTGGGGGACAATACCATAATCAAAGGCAGGGTTTTGCCTGATTTAATTAATATAATGGTGTCAATGATGCAAAACTGAATCATTAAATCTCTTATGGTAAAAAAAGCAAAGCGTCCCCTAGCTCAGTGAGTAGTCCAAACCAGACCCCTTGGTCCTAACATGATATAATATTCTATATTTGCCACTGTTCGGAGCAGTCTTATATGTTGGAGAACAAAAATGGCTATAGTACCCAGCAGGGAATCAGTTTTACCAAGGAGGTGGGGTAGGGGAGGGGCAATTATACTCCTGGTATCATGCACACACACACAACATACCCACATTCGTATTTTTACCATAATCACACACACCCTCCATACTATCCATCACCCCTGCTTCCGTAGCACCGATCACACGAACGCGCACTCATAGCACGCACACACACACACACACACACACACACACACACACACACACACACACACACACATACACACTCACTCTCACACACACACACACACACACACACACACACACACACACACACACACACACACACACACACACACACACACACACACACACGTCCACATTTCAGTGTAAGGATCCGAGCTGAGCGTACAGTTTTCATACATACGTACTGCTGTACTGCTCCGCTGAGGCATTCGTTCGTCGGAAGCGCTAGAAACTGTACTGGGACACGCCTCCCGTTGTTTCGGGCCTGGACTCACGTCGCATTCCAGGAACGACCCCCCGTTCCGCGCACGAGTTCCGATTCCAAACCATTTTTCATTTTTGAATATTCAATTTTTTGGAAAACGAGTCGACTACAAAATTGATGGTTATTTGGTTAATTCGTTTTTACGGCAGAATGAAATAATGGCTATTGTGCAGCGAATTTTAACAAGTGGAATATTGAATCGAACCTAATTTGCGGTCATAATTTTATTATTCTTGAATAGAAAAACAAATAATTGAAATGGCCGAAATATACACGGACGGTCCGTGTATATTTCGGCCATTTCAATTATTTGTTTTTCTATTCAAGAATAATAAAATTATGACCGCAAATTAGGTTCGATTCAATATTCCACTTGTTAAAATTCGCTGCACAATAGCCATTATTTCATTCTGCCGTAAAAACGAATTAACCAAATAACCATCAATTTTGTAGTCTACTCGTTTTCCAAAAAATTGAATATTGAAAATTGAAAAATGGTTTGGAATCGGAACTCGTGCGCGGAACGGGGGGTCGTTCCTGGAATGCGACGTGAGTCCAGGCCCGAAACAACGGGAGGCGTGTCCCAGTACAGTTTCTAGCGCTTCCGACGAACGAATGCCTCAGCGGAGCAGTACAGCAGTACGTATGTATGAAAACTGTACGCTCAGCTCGGATCCTTACACTGAATTGTGGACGTGTGTGTGTGTGTGTGTGTGTGTGTGTGTGTGTGTGTGTGTGTGTGTGTGTGTGTGTGTGTGTGTGTGTGTGTGTGTGTGAGTGAGTGTGTATGTGTGTGTGTGTGTGTGTGTGTGTGCGTGCTATGAGTGCGCGTTTGTGTGATCGGTGCTACGGAAGCAGGGGAGATGGATAGTATGGAGGGTGTGTGTGATTATGGTAAAAATACGAATGTGGGTATGTTGTGTGTGTGTGCATGATACCAGGAGTATAGCTGCCCCTCCCCTACCCCACCCCCCTTGGTAAAACTGATTCCCTGCTGGGCATTATAGCCATTTTTGTTCTCCAACATATAAGACTGCTCCGAACAGTGGCAAATATAGAATATTATATCATGTTAGGACCAAGGGGTCTGGTTTGGACTACTCACTGAGCTAGGGGACGCTTTGCTTTTTTTACCATAAGAGATTTAATGATTCAGTTTTGCATCATTGACACCATTATATTAATTAAATCAGGCAAAACCCTGCTTTTGATTATGGTATTGTCCCCCACTTGATATGCCTGTCCCCCCACTGGCCATATCATGACTGTTCTAATTGGTAAGAAAAATAATGAATTTTATCCTATATATACATGCAAGTACAATTGTGTCTCTGTTATATTTCTGTGTGATTGTGTGTTTGTGTGTGTGCATGTGTGTGTGTGTTTGTGCATGTGTATGGGGTGAGTGTGTGGTTTGTAGCAGTATAGTGCTTGTATGGGAACGTGGTTAGTGGATTTAAATTATTGACTGATCTGTTCACTTGTCAGGCATATGTTCAAAAAGGTGAGAATGACATCTGTGACGATGGCAAGGAGATTGCAGAGGCAGAGGACTGGGAATCAACTGTGAAAGAAAATAGAGTAAGGACTTGAGGTAATGATTCACGTATCATCTGTCCCATGTCCCTTTACTTTCCATCACCTCTTCTCCAGAGCTCTCTCCATCCATGTCTCATTCACCCTATTTCTCTCCCCAACTTTTCCACAGTAATCAGCTCTCCATCTGTCAATAGCACCCTGGACTGCTACCAAAGGGTATGGGGTCCATTGGCGCGATCCTTTTAAGGTACCGGCTCCAGGAGCAGGGAGAGCCATCACTGCCAGTCTTCATAAGGCAAAGGTAAACCTTGCAAGGATCCAGCTGTATGCAATGTGTTGTTTGATTGTGTGTGTGTGTGTGTGTGTGTGTGTGTATGTGTGTGTGTGTGTGTGTGTGTGCGAGATGCACGTACGCATGTGTGCGTGCTCTTCACCTCCCCTACCATGCATCTGTTCCATGTTTCTCACCTCTTCTCCCTCCCTCTCCCTTCATCTTTCATTCAGAGTCTCCGAAAATCGTGTAGGAATTGCACTACAAGCTGTTCATCCTGATTACCACAGAATGCGACTGAATGGAGCTTCTCGAAGTTTTAATCCACAACCATACCAAGCTGCTTATTTTGGAGAAAAACTCCATATCGATCAAAATGAAAAGCTTGTCATGTTTGGGGTTACCCCACATTTGTGCTATTGATGGCTACTCAGGGAAAATTGTTCAATTTGTCAGCATGCCAGTGAAAAACCCTGTACAGATATATCAACACTTGTTCAGGTAAATAGTTGCACCAACTGGAAGCTGTATATCAGCTTATTTCTCCACCACAAAACCATACAGACCAATACTTGTGGAGTATGGTTTATTGACCAAATAAGAGTTGATCATCACAAGGAATGGACCTTAAGCCTCTTTGTGCAGGAGTCACTGGCTTACTTGCGGCACAGTGTTCAGAAGCCGCCGCACAGACAAGGGTCATCAACACTGGTAATATACCATGCACTTGTTCATTACTCTATTATACATACAGGGCGTTTGTGAAAGAGCGCAACACTTCTTAAAAATTCCTATAACTCAGGATTGAAATTAATTAACTGCTTGGTTTCTTTAACAGCGCAACACTTTTAAAAAATCCCTATAACTCAGGATTGAAATTAATTAACTGCTTGGTTTCTTTAACTTATGTTGCAGTAGTTAGGCAAATACTAACAATCAGATTATTGTTAGCAGTTAAGTAATTGTATCAAAACCCGCATAAATAAAATATTCAAATTTTATATTTATTTATTTATTTTTTACAATAATACAATAATATATTAATAAACACATAAAACAAACATTTGTAAAAGTTTCTAAAATCATACAAAAAACTCTTCATCATCCCCATGCATTGTTCCCATTACTGATGCTGAATTGCCTCTCTGAATGGCAACGGATAGCCTTTGGGCAAGATATTGAAAAGAGTTTGCTTCTCCTGACACTTGCCTCAACCGATGTCCCAGCTCTTTTAGGAAATCGGTTGTTCTCTGGCCATACACTCCTGATGTTTCTATAGCCACAGGGGTGAAGAAAAGGTGTGAGCTAAGGTGTTTGTACTTCTAGTCTTCTTATCCTCTGCTTGTTGGGCAACTGCTCCAACTGCTGTGCTGCGATTGTGGAGTAAGATGGTGCAAAAGTATCTGGGCACGTGGCATCCCACACAAGAAGTTGGCCGCATTTCCATGGAACCGTTGTACAAAGGTATTCACAATTGCGGTTATAGAGAATTTATTTTAATAACTACTACTAAATAACACAACATTTGAATATGTGGTGGAACAGTAGTGATTTTAAGTTATTAGGTCAATAAGTGTGTTATTAACATTTAAGACCATAATTTGATAAATATGTTAAATAACCATCACTAATTAGTATATGATGTAAAAAACACTATTTGATTTAATTTACTGGTGAGTCATTAAAAATTAAAAACGTAGTGGTCATAAAGTTTGATTTGTTGTTTTGAATATTAACTAATAAAATGCCAGTCAAATTTCATACTTTACTGTTTGCAGTTTATAAATCATGTTATAAATTAAAATTTGTCGTAAATTTTAGTTAATTGCAAGCTATTTGATTTTATCTTTTGAACTGTTAAAGATAATGGAAAGGTAACAATGCAGTTTGTATTTGACTAAATGTATTTATCGTACGTTCGTAAATTCATTTATTAACAATGCTATTAAGGGATTATATTCATTTCAATGCTGTTTAACGTGGGGTCAAGGCAGGGAAAAAGGACCTGCACATATTATACAATTTTCTAGAATGGTGCATCAAAGTTGACATGCAATTAAAATGTTGCATAATTTAAAATTCAGGCACTGTAACTGCATGATGAACAGCCTAAATTCCAGTGCGTAAAAAAAGAATTTGTAGATATATGAAATGATTAGAAAACTTGAAAAAAATGCGCTCGGTCCCTTTTTTCTGCCGTGATCCCATACATTAATACTTCCACTCAGAATCACACAGTTGAGCGCTGCTGGCCTGAAGTGAATCATCGTGTCAACTATCCCATAAAATCTTGCTTGAATCAAATGCAAGATAGAGGGGACTTAGATTTAGACTCAATGACCCACAAATATTGTGTATCTTGGGTCACACTCCATGTCTCTACAGTGGGAGTAAGGCTATTTACAGGTGTATGGAAGTGCCACAATATTTCAGGTTTGTGAACTTGTTCTGCCATAATTCTAGACCTCTTGACCACCTAAATGTGCCCCTTATGCAGGAAAGGGCATTCCAAATGAACGAATGGCAAATGCTAGAACAAGGAGGCTGCCATCTGAAATTATCCCTGATGCTCATTTCGCAACATCTCAATTTGTGGACATGGGTGGCCATTTAACCCTGGAAAGTCATTTTGGGAATGATCCACTGGCTGGAAGGAATGGCTTGATTGCTGAGCGCAATCGTCAATTCCACCAACAATATCCAGACTTGTCCATGGTATTTCATGCTATCAGCAATAATAATTGTAATCCATTTATAGAATCTGTGAAACGGTATATTCATCTGACAGAAGCTCTTGCTATTTGAAACTTGGTCTATTGTACTTACTGTCTTGGCAGTGATGAATTGATGCTTATAATATTCAATTAAAAACATTTATCATGGTGTAATGGTGATCTCCCTCATTCATACCACCTGACCTCTGCCTCCTCATATGTATAGTCATATGCCTTCAATCAGAGGTGAAGAATCCTCAGTAGACAAACACTAGTGTGCCCAATATAATAGTGTTTATGGTTTTCCACAATCAGGAAACCATGAATAGTTGTATGTTGAAATACATGTAGAAAGAAATTCTGATTGTATATAGATTATTACTCTTCAATTCATTCATGATTCATTTCAAAAGAACTAATCAAAGTAGGCAAAACTACTAATGCCCAAAAGTTCCGGGAGACCAGCACCTGAGCCTGTGCCTTAACTGGAGCAGGCCACTAATGGAGGCCACATCCTTCTGGTGGGCCAGGTAGTGCAACTGTTCTTGGGGGGTGTTGAGGCCAGGAGGTGGGACATGTGTTATTGACTGATGGAGAGCTGATTACTGTGGACAAGGTTAGGGAGGAAGGGGGTGGGGCAGAGAGAGAATTAGGGTGAATGAAAGATGGAGGAGAGGGAGGGAGAAGAGGTGAGAAACATGGAACAGATGCATGGTAGGGGAGGTGAAGAGCACACACACATGCGTACGTGCATCTCGCACACATACACACACACACATACACAATCAAACAACACATTGCATACAGCTGGATCCTTGCAAGGTTTACCTTTGCCTTATGAAGACTGGCAGTGATGGCTCTCCTTGCTCCTGGAGCCGGTACCTTAAAAGGATCGCGCCAATGGACCCCATACCCTTTGGTAGCAGTCCAGGGTGTTATTGACAGATGGAAAGCTGTTTACTGTGGAAAAGATGTGGAGAGAAATAAGGTGAATGAGACATGGATGGAGAGAGCTCTGGAGAAGAGGTGATGGAAAGTAAAGGGACATGGGACAGATGATACGTGAATCATTACCTCAAATCCTTACTCTATTTTCTTTCACAGTTGATTCCCAGTCCTCTGCCTCTGCAATCTCCTTGCCATCGTCACAGATGTCATTCTCACCTTTTTGAACATATGCCTGACAAGTGAACAGATCAGTCAATAATTTAAATCCACTAACCACGTTCCCATACAAGCACTATACTGCTACAAACCACACACTCACCCCATACACATGCACAAACACACACACACATGCACACACACAAACACACAATCACACAGAAATATAACAGAGACACAATTGTACTTGCATGTATATATAGGATAAAATTCATTATTTTTCTTACCAATTAGAACAGTCATGATATGGCCAGTGGGGGGACAGGCATATCAAGTGGGGGACAATACCATAATCAAAGGCAGGGCTTTGCCTGATTTAATTAATATAATGGTGTCAATGATGCAAAACTGAATCAATAAATCTCTTATGGTAAAAAAAGCAAAGCGTCCCCTAGCTCAGTGAGTAGTCCAAACCAGACCCCTTGGTCCTAACATGATATAATATTCTATATTTGCCACTGTTCGGAGCAGTCTTATATGTTGGAGAACAAAAATGGCTATAGTGCCCAGCAGGGAATCAGTTTTACCCTAAGAAAAATTATTTCCAAGACTTGCCAAGATTTGTTCCAAATTCTTGCGTGATAAGTGTTCCATTTTTTCTAGAGCACTATTAAACATGCTTATCCTATTAAATTGCAGGCATATCACTGTACTAGCTTGTGCAGGTTGAAGAGTTTCAAAAAAGCGTTCCCCCGAGGAGTTATAAAGCGGCACGCCCCTTAGCACATCAGCGCGCATGCCTAGTCGGGGGAACGCTTTTTTGAAACTCTTCAACCTGCACAAGTTAGTACAGTGATATGCCTGCAATTTAATAGGATAAGCATGTTTAATAGTGCTCTAGAAAAAATGGAACACTTCACGCAAGAATTTGGAACAAATCTTGGCAAGTCTTGGAAATAATTTTTCGTTAGGTACCAAGGGGGTGGGGAAGGGGAGGGGCAATTATACTCCTGGTATCATGCACACACACACAACATACCCACATTCGTATTTTTACCATAATCACACACACCCTCCATACTATCCATCACCTCTGCTTCCGTAGCACCGATCACACGAACGCGCACTCATAGCACGCACACACACACACACACACACACACACACGCACACACACACACACACACACACACGCATACACACTCACACTCACTCTCACACACACATACACACACAGACACATGCAGATACACACGCATGCACAGTGTGTGCATATGTAGCGTATTGAGGTCCAACAAGGGGCTACGCCCAACTACATAGACTCACACGCACACACACACACAAACACACACATACACACACACACACACACACACACACACACACACACACACACACACACACACGTCCACAATTCAGTGTAAGGATCCGAGCTGAGCGTACAGTTTTCATACATACGTACTGCTGTACTGCTCCGCTGAGGCATTCGTTCGTCGGAAGCGCTAGAAACTGTACTGGGACACGCCTCCCGTTGTTTCGGGCCTGGACTCACGTCGCATTCCAGGAACGACCCCCCGTTCCGCGCACGAGTTCCGATTCCAAACCATTTTTCATTTTTCAATATTCAATTTTTGGGAAAACGAGTAGACTACAAAATTGATGGTTATTTGGTTAATTCGTTTTTACGGCAGAATGAAATAATGGCTATTGTGCAGCGAATTTTAACAAGTGGAATATTGAATCGAACCTAATTTGCGGTCATAATTTTATTATTCTTGAATAGAAAAACAAATAATTGAAATGGCCGAAATATACACGGACCACGGACCCACGAGGAGTAGGTACTGTCATTAAACATGTACTATTCCAAAATTGCTTATTGTAATCCAGTGATGATTTGGATATGGATAAATTGTAATTTTTCTTTGCAGAAACTCATTCCCTACATAATGCAATTCTGCTCTATTACACTTGCGCTCAAATTACTTTGCAAGCAAATTCATGCACTGTGGCATAACATTATGTTGACTGATAATTATTGTGTTGTGCTGAAGTGACTGCAATTTCAGATGCTGCATTTAGAACTCTTAGAGGGTCCAAACTCAAATCACCGAAGAAAACGCTTTATGGTCCTGCACGTACTCCTTTAAAGGTGATTGGTCAGTTGGAAGGGGAGTTGTCTCATCAGGGGAAAACTACCAACCAGCCTGTGTATGTGGTGAAAGATCTAAAAACAAATCTACTGGGTCTGCCAGCTATTCTCGCACTGGACCTGGTGGCAAGGGTGGAGGAAACTGTAGAAACCTTGCCTCACATTGTGGAAAGGTATCCAACACTGTTCCAAGGACTGGGTAGCTTGGGGGAGCCCTATGACATTCAGCTAAAACCTGATGCACAGCCGTATGCATTGTTCACTTCAAGGAACATCCCTCTACCATTGCGTTCCAAGGTTGAACAGGAGCTGAAGCAAATGGAGTCACTAGGAATAATCTCTAAAGTAGACAAACCAACCCCATGGTGCGCTGGGATGGTAGTGGTTCATAAGAAGAATGGGGCAATTCGCATATGCGTAGACTACCAACCTTTAAATCGGTATGTGTGTCGAGAGGCGTAACCTCTTCCTAAAGTAGATGAAACCTTAGCCCAGCTGGCAGGTGCAAAGATCTTCAGCAAACTTGATGCTAACTCAGGGTTCTGGCAAATCCCCCTTGACCGAGAGCTCCAAACTCCTAACGACATTTATCACTCCATTTGGTCGTTACTATTTCCACAAACTTCCTTTCGGGATTTGCAGCGCACCTGAACATTTTCAGAAGCGGATGAGTCAGATCCTTGCAGGCCTCAAAGGAGTCCTTTGTCAGATGGACGACGTGTTGGTCTTTGGCAGTGATAAAGCAGAGCACGATATTCGACTGACAGCGGCACTGGACAGAATCCGGAACAGGGGAGTAACCTTAAATAGAGAGAAATGTGAGTTTGAGAAAAATAAACTACTTTTTCTGGGACATGTCGTTGACCATCAGGGCATCCAAGCAGATCCAGAGAAAATATCAGCCATCCAACGCCTGAACTCACCCAATAATACCACTGAGTTGAGACGATTCCTAGGAATGGCCAACCGTTTTCGCCCAACTTAGCACAAGCAACGCAACCCTTGCGAGAACTGCTGAGCAAGAATCGTACATGGCAATGGGGCCAGATGCAAGAAGATGCCTTCCGGTTGGTAAAAGTAGAACTTTGCAAGCCAACAGTGCTTGCATTCTATACCCCAGATGCACCAACCAAACTTTCTGCTGATGCATCATCACATGGGCTGGGCGCAGTGCTGCTACAGAAAACAGGGGGTGAATGGAAACCAGTGGCATACGCATCACGATCTATGTCAGATACCGAAAAATGGTATGCATGCACAGATTGAAAAGGAGGCATTGGCAACTGTATGGGCTTGCGACAAATTTGCCAGCTATATTGTTGGGC
>JABACO010000015.1:5582567-5640340 GCA_013339895.1 Ephydatia muelleri
CCCTATTCTATTTCTAGGCGGCTCAGGCTCAGAGCACTCAATGGCCACAAGTCAAGCACGTGACTCTGCAGAACATAATGAGATTGCAAGTCAGAGTAGAGCAATAAAAAGAAGGTATATCGCACGGAATCATGTATTCTCTGAGGCAATGTTTACTGTACTCCCATACATGTAACTCTAGCCCTTAGAACTTATTTTGACTGCATGCAGGGTTTGGTAAGGGGCTAACCAGCTGACCTGATACATTACTGTACATGGCAATGTCTCATGCAGTATTCTTTTTAATGGCTGCATGTATTAGTAAATTGCACCAAGTGTGCTCATATTGTTGGGATTGCTTTCCCTTTAAGCCATAGACAAGCATAAAGTTGCATGTAAGGTGTGATACTGCCCTACCTCTTTATCCGATACTAATCAGGGCTCCATAGTTGCAAAGTATAAAGGTTAATTAATCTTTACCTACCACAGAACCCAGGAAGAGGAGGCTGAGCCCAAAGTGGCGGCGGCTAAGGCTGAAGTGGCGGCGGCTAAGGCTGAAGTGGCGGCGGCTAAGGCTGAAGTGGCGGAGGCTGAGGCCAAAGTGGTGGCGGCTAGAGCTGAAGTGGCGGAGGCTATAACTGCTTATGAAAATGCCAATACTAATCATCAATCGGCTTGTACTGTTCTTCAATCGGCTTGTACTGTTCATCAATCTGCCACAAACAAGCTTGCAATGCTCATCAATGAAACTACTACTGCAAGTAGGTATTTGTCTCTCCCTTCCCTGAACCTTCCTCCCTCCTTTCCCTACCACCTACCATACTCATACAATATTTGATTCAGTCTCACTGTACATTTTACTGTACCTTTTTGAATGTCATAATAGTCATCATCTACAATGGAGAACATGATAGTTGGCCAAATAAAACTTAAATCAGTAACCTTATGCCTTTATTAAAATCTAATTGCACACATCTGTGCCTATACCACTTGGCAATATATGCTTGGAACCTCCACCCTGTTCATCACTGTCCTACCTCTGCGGGAATGACGTATTGCGACGGGATGGGTTGCAACGGGAACAAGTATTGCGACGGACGGGAAAGAAGGGTTGCAATGGGGAAAATGTGTTTCAACGCACACACACTCCCTCCATCAAACCACATACTGTTGGCAGAGGGCGAGCCTAGTGTCACATGACAACCACATGAGGGTTGCACTCCATCCAAGGGCTATGATACAATGGGTGGGTTGTGATTGTACAGAAAGTTCAATATCGAAATGTTCGCAATTCAGGGGTGTAAGTTAGTGCATTTTCAATGTAACTTGTTTGAAGAGGTTGGAGTTGGAATGGTCACAAGCGGTTTTGCACGAAGGTCAACGTAACTTGTTTGGGACTTAGAGATAGTGTCCTGTTTATCGAGGTGTCTGCATTTCAGGGAGTCCTCACTTCCACTGTATTTCAAATCAATGCAGAATAAGGACTGTCTATTGATGTATCCATTCATCCATTCATAGGTTCTCCTTTTAAGAAACCAAGGGTCAGTTCATCTGTGCTGCAAGAATGCGGGACTCGGCAGCTACAACAATCACAAGCAGAAGGTATGTAGCTGAAGAATATGAAAGAACCCCAGGAGGTGTACATGTGTAAGTAGGCTCCACAAAAAATAATTGTTTGTGCAATTGTAAATACGGCGCTTGTATGTACGCTAGCACTGTTCAGCGTGCACAAAATGTACATGTGTATATAAACCACAGAGGGTTTTATTGCCTATCAATTCACAGTAGGTAGGTTGCACACAGCACCGAAATGGGAGCATATAACCAAGCCATATGTTCCAGATACCTTACCAGTGTGCTAGAAACAACCAACATATAGAGGAATCACTTATCTAACTGACTTTGAAGTTATTAGGTTCTAATGACATGACAGCTAAAAATAACAAAATATGAATATATTTACAATATATTACATGTGGATTATAAATAAAAGTGAGGCAAACCTAACAATCTGAGCAGCTTATCATTGTGATCATTTCCACACGGGATCGTACTTCATTAAGCCAAGATCACTTGTGTGCCCATACACTAGCCCATAGCTTATTATGTCTGTGGTCTTTTTATAATATTGATGTCTTTATTATCTATTTATGTTCAGGAATGCAGACCATTTGTTTTTTCAACAACGGTGACGACAAAGAGGAGCCTTTATTATTCGAGTTACATGCGATCTCAATGGTCGAATGTGGAGTCGACTATATTTGTTTATGACTTCTGTTTGTGGTCACTTTGACATCAAAGACTATGACATTAAACAGAAAGACACTAATGAAATTATTGATATTGCCTTCGATTCACTTTTATTACCTGGAATGTATACTATCACTGCAAAACAAAGCACTTCTCGACAAATTGTGTCTTGGACACGTATAGAGAAAGTAGAATCATACCCAGACAACGTCAAAATTCTGAAAGTCAAGTTTCAACTCCACGAACAAGTACATTAAATCACGAGTGACTCTTAGAGATAAAGGTGCCTGTGTGATTACTGGATATACAAAACGCGCACAAGCATGTCATATTGTTGCCAAAGCTCATTGGAATAATCAGGAAAATCTCCCACAATCTATCAAAAGATTATTTATTTCCTTTCCCGAAACTATTAATGACGTGAGGAATGGATTACTCTTATGTCCGAATTTACATGGAGCATTTGATGATGGTGACATTTCAATCAAATATGATTCAAATGCTAACATTTATTTTGTTGTTGCTATTGATATTGCATACCAAAAACTTGATGGTACATTGTTATGGCTGCCACCACCAACGTCACTCCCACTACCGCATCCTGATCTTTTGGATTTTCACCTTGCATTATCTGTAATGAAGCATATGTGTGCTGCTGCTGAATACGACGAAGATGATCCATATTCAGATTTCGACATCCCTCAGGTGCAACGTGTCGAAGCTTATTGACAGACTGATTTTAATTTTATATGTAATTGTCCGTTGGTGAAGCAATTCAATTCTTTAAGACTAGCATTACATTAAACCTTCAAACCATTACAACACATGTGAGCTTCATGTAGAGAAGAGGCATACACGTACCATGCGTGTGGGTGGAGAGGGGGAGGGAGGAGGAGATACTGAGAATGTGGGGGAGAGGTGAGGGAGGAGGAGATACTGAGAATGTGGGAAATGTGCATGTTTTCTTGGTCCACAGGCCTCCACTTTCCCCCAGTCACCACTGCACTGGATCACACCTTCTTTCGTACCGGCCGGAAACGAGCTGCTGATGTCTTGATCTGATATGACATACTTCTGGCCGTATCCTTTGTAGTTGATGTGCTCAAACAAGACCAGTCCAGGCACGGTGACGTCGAATCCTTGGGCCGACCTGATATTGTTGTTAGCTTGTATTGTGGTCGATGACCGCCCAAGGCATCTGGCGGCACAAGGTAGGACGTTCCGCTCTCGTCACTGGCAAAGTTTGGGACGGTGTAGACGACGTAAAATGACTTGGGTTGGTCGTTATTCGACACCTTGGCGTAGAGGAAGTTGTCGGTAATGGTGTATGGAAGAGGAAGAACTGACCCGCAGCACGACTAACCCACTGGTTCTCGCAAACAACTGTCGTTTCAGGGGCCCGAAGAAAGAGATCAATGATCCTACCCTCTATTGATGAGCGGAGAGCTATATACCGAACTGAATAAAAACCCTCCGCTTTTATTTTGACCGCTGGAGCGCCGCCTCTCTTTTCTATTGGGCAGAATTGCGGCATATATTTTATTTCTAACCTGGAAACTTGTACAGTTTCTTGTTTAAGCGATGCAAATTGCTAGGCCAATGTAGGTCTTGATGATCTCGGTGCATGCCTTGCCGGCTGCTGGAGTTTCTATAGTCAAAATTGAAGTCGCCCCAATCAAATTTGTTGGCGCCATCGTCATCCAATTTGATTAGGGCGCACGATTCGTGCGCCACGGAACAAAAAAGTTGAACTCACTTTTCTACATTATGCGATAATGTAGTCTGAGAACGAGACTAACTGGAAAAAAATGAGCTCACGCCTGCTAACTGAAGCCGAGTGAAGCGTGCTTGACGTTTCCAAGAAGAGGAATATGCCAAGCGAGCGGGCAAGCTACCAAGAACACCCAGAAACATTAACTAAGCAAGCTTGACGATTCCTAGGACGACCCAGAAGCCAAGCGAGCTCATTACCAAGACGAACCAGAAGCCTCATGTCAGTGTTGTTCTACTCATTTCGTCCCAGACCTAAAAAGGGGGCATAATAAAATTAATATTAAAGAATTATATGGGATCGTTTCCGGGTCCTAACGCATGTTTTTTCAAGATTTCATATTCTTTGATACTCTAGAAGTCTGAAATGTCCTCTATACATTGCTTCTTACCGGCGCACTTATCTGTCATGGAGTTGTTTTTTTGCGGAAACGATCATAGAAGGCCAGGCAATTATATTGATACGGTACATTGCACTCACCTCTGTCCTCACACTACCAGAAAGTATCATTCGCTATGAGATATGTAGTAAGAGCATCATATCAATGGTAACAGTAGGTAGCTACATGTATGTGTGTGTACGACATACCTTTGGGTGACTTTATCGGTAGTACTCTCTCGATGGCATTCCAGTGTATATGTCACTTAATTCGTATTGGACTCTATTCGCCAAGCAACCAGGTTCAGAACTCTTCCAATACCGTTGCCTTTTAGCAACCCATTTCTTTTCTGGCTCTGCTTGATTCTTTTCACGTTCAACGGTCCGTTTCTTCTCTGGCTCGCCCGACTGCTTGATACTTTTCGCCTTCAGCGGTCAATTTCTTTTCAGGTCCTTCTAACGTTCAGCGGTTCGTTTCTGTTCTGGCTTTGCTTAATACATTTCGCGTTCAGAGGTCCGTTTTTTTTTCAGGCTCTGCTTTACGCTTGATATTACTTTGTTGAGTGGCTCATTATTTTCTGTTGTAGATACATTAAATTATGGTCATTTGTTTGGTTATGTCAAAATTCCAAACTAATCTTGTGCCAGGAGTCATGTCATGCAGACAGAGTATTGCGTTGGTACACAACTGCCAAGACAATTTGATTACAAAGTGAAGATGCCGACCAAATCTGAAGCTATATTGGTGCAATTTACATTCTCTAAAAGTGTTCCTATCACGAGTTATGTGTGGCCAAGCAGGAGGAGTAATTCTGGGACTAGTAACAAAACGGGCAGTACCTTTTGTTCTCTACAACCGTGCGGTTTGCGACATAAAACAACAATGAAACTGCTCATTTTTTGTCTTCTCATTCAATTCAAACAACTAGCGAAGCGATCCGATCGTCGAAAGTCACGGCCGTTTCAATGCATTGAAAACTTGGACATTAGGCCTCCGCCCGTGATGAATATTAACTACCTAGTTACCGACTCATTACCCGTGATGAAATTAACTACCTAGTTACCGACTCATTATCGGCCTGGCAACCACGTGCGAATGGAATTCGCGTTGCTACTAGTCTTTGGTTGTAGTGATACATATAAATAACGGATGGCTGAAAAGTGTCATCTCTTCTGATGAGAACAGTGCAAGTCCTGTCTTGACAGCACTCTCCTACGCAACGCTGTAATTGCGGAAGTTAGGATACCTGTTTTGAATAGGGTACGAACACGAGGCTGTTTGGACCAACTGTCACAGATCTGTGAAAACCACTTATACTAAGTATAGTGGACACATAAGTGTATAAATTTATAGTGTGTACTAAGATGGACGCTTTTTCTGTCGGCTATACAAAACATCTAGAATATGGGTTTACAAGATGGCGGTTACTGGTATAAATAAACGGCTGAGTGTAAAAGTTACTGTTTTCGTCGCTTTGGCGGTGGCTTTCTGGCTTCCAGCATAGGAGAAACGCTTAAAAAATTTCTTGCATTATGCTTTGAAGCCTTTGAACACTTTGTCCTGCATCGAGGCGTATGTTCTTTAGTACATATAGAATTTGGAATGTTTAGTTTCAATGCTTTGCTCCCCCATCCAATTCCATATCGATGCATCCATTCCATTGTGTGTGCCTCTCCAACAAATGCATTTTTACTGTTCTGTTACTCCTTTGAAGTCTTTGTCAAAATATGAGAAAATCCCTGTGATAGCCTGACCTGTGGAAATGAAAAAAATAGCGTTAGCAAACTCATTATTTTGCAGGTACCAGTTCGCTTAATTTAATCCTGTGACAGAACACCTCAATTGTATAGAGTGTGACAATTAGCAAACTGATGGAAGGCGGCTTGTTTGTACTTTTCACATACAGTTCTAGTATCATTGAGCAGTGATGGTGAACACTGTTGTGCTGTGTTTAGAAGAGACTCACACAGTGTGTCAACATATGAAGGCTATACAGAAATTGTGGATAGAACTTTAACACTAAATTTTTGCACTGTTTACTTACCTGCAAGGACTTATGAGCATGGTTACCCACAAATGCCCCACTGTGATACTGTTGCCGATGTACATGAATGGATTGCAAAGCCAAATCTAGTCCTTTTACAAACGGCCGCCTGACATAGGGAATCCTTTTTCCAACATAGCTGTGAGCTCCTTAACCCTATTGTCCTGCTCATTGGATGGAAATTATTAACAAATAAGAATACATCTGAATGAACGAACCAATGTTGCTACTTGATGTATACGAAGATTCCTTGCGATTTTTATGAATCCAGGCAAACACACCTTGTGAAAAAAAAAAACAAACAAGATGTACAATTTACCTTATACACATTATCCACATTAATTCCTATGGAATATAAAAAAATGTTTCCTCTATGCAGTTATAAAACTTCTTGGCATTCTTTAAATTCCCTCCCGATTGCACAAATTATTTGTGATCTTTTTGAAGTAGGTGCAGTGAATGAGGGGCCCATGCATGTCTTCCTTTTAGGCTTTCTTTCAGACAGTAGTGTCTGTAATCCATCATTGGTGAACGTACAATTATTTCTGGATACTTCGTAATGTCAAATGGTGGTGTGAAACACAACATGGACATTCAGTGCTGGCTGAAATGGTTATCCATTCAGATAGGCATCCACTGCACACTACTGCACTGCAATCTAACTGCAATGGTTGTATAAGAACTTTTGTGCATATATGACACATAAGCTGGTCCATGACAGACAAGGCCTGGTTGGCACATTGTGGTGGTTGCTCAAGCTGTGATGAAACCTTTGATAGTGCAATGGCCTCAACATAGATCTTAAAAACTTTAGGTACAATTCCAGGCAGCCTGCCTGGAACTTGTGATCATGTTTTAGCTCATTGTGAGTGGATTGGTTCCTGTTGATGTTGAAGAATACATCATGCAGTCAGCCAGTGTCTATGCATAGTACGGTCATTGAATGTATTTACCTCACAGCTGTGTGACAAATGTTTGGTCCAGTCATATGTCTTAATCATGCATCTGTAAGGCGCCTTGGTTGATGATGCCTTGATATGGCGCTGAACAGCCAGATAGTATGTTTTGCAGAATATACTTGGAAATGCATGTAGGTCAACATCAGTGCTGATGATAATTCCAAAGCAAGTTAAGTTGCTCTTTTTAAGCACTGCAATCGTACGTAGGATTAGACGACCTTGAACCCGTCTGTAGCTTATAGCCACAGATCCTACAATGGTTATTGACCTGGCACTCACGCGGTTGATCTATTGATCTTGACCATTTTGCAAAGGTCACAACTTCTCACAGAAAAAGCGTCCAGAGAGAGGCTATTCACATACAACGAAAACTACGCTTGCACGCTTAAGTGCTAAGGTTTGGAGCTCTAGAATGTGGCAGTTGTGGTGTACTAGACGGCTGAATCGAACGTAGTTTGCAAACAAAATACTATCTAAATAATGCGCAATCGATACATACGTCGATCCATAGGTGTATAAAATGCGTTGTACTTTTTAATAAGGAGTTGGTACCCTGGGGAACTTCATGTAATAGTTTTGGGATTTTTAGTCACTGTCTAGATGAGAATAAAAAGGACTAAACATATGGCAACTTTTGTGCATCTTTTTGGCCGACATACCATAATGTTTACTATCATTCTCTAATTACAAACCTAATGTCCATTACGGAACGACTGTGAAGTATAGCAAAATATTGCATCGCCCTCTCTTTTACAAGTGGTTGCATGGTGGCCTAAGGGTGCTACCAGGGCATATAGTGCACATTGAAATCCATACGAGTTGTCTAAGCCCAGCGACCACTTCACTGCAGTGTGGAGCTCCTCTGGTTCAAGATGAAAGTCTAGCCCTATAGAGTGTGTTACTGAAAGCCATGATGCAGCATGCTTATATCTGAAACGGATATAGCTGAGCTTTATCAGCAGGTGAAGACTTTGAATTGAAAGCCATTCAGTTTCGAAGATAAAGCTTTCTAACTACAAGGTAAAGAGGTGATGAAGCTAAAGAGATATCTTCTCAGAGAATGTGCATGGCATGCTCATTAAACATATCAATAGCACGATTCAAATGTGCATCCTCATTATTGCAACATCCAGGTAAAGAATATGATGCAATGAATACTGCATTTGCATGATGCTTGGGAGAGGAACCGAAGTCCCAACCACCTAAATGTAGAGGGAGCTGTGCTTGACACCATGAAGCATCAGTTATAGTGCCGATTGCATACAGTTCAGGAACATTGGCGCACATCAGCATCAAACACCTGTAGAGCATCAAATGCTAATGGGGTTGGAATAGCCTGTGCCAAGTGATTGAAACTGTGACATAATTGTGTATTTGTTGTAATTACTTGTACTGCGCATGCGCGATATCATTATGATTTTTGCCTACAAGTTATCACACATGGTGGCAGCGGTGGGCCATGGCTACGCCAAACTTTAGATTAGAACCTCCTCCGTCGTTCGACTTCCGAAAGCCGGACGAGTGGCCGCGTTGGTTTCGCCGTTTTGACCAGTTTCGGGTAGCGTCTGGCCTTGCCGCTGACAGCGAAGAGAAGCAGGTCAGTACACTTCTGTATTGCCTGGGTGAGGAAGCAGAAGAGGTCTTAGCGTTATCCGACACTAAGCTTAAGAAGACCTACAAAGCTGTTGTTGACACGTTTAACTCCTTCTTCGGGGTGAGGAGGAATATCATTTATGAACGAGCGCGCTTCAACACAAGAGTCCAGCAAGAGGGTGAGTCAGCTGAACAGTATGTCATTGCCTTGCATTCTCTAGCCGAAAACTGTGAATATGGAATGTTGAAGGAAGACCTCATACGGGACAGACTGGTAATTGGGATTCGGCATGAAGCCTTGTCCAGACGACTTCAGATGGACCCAGAACTTACACTGGGAAAAGCCACGAGAATGGTACGTCAGGAAGAGGCTGTAAAAGAGCAGCAGGTGGCCTTAAAACAGGACAAGGATGGTGAGGGGAGTGTAAGGGCAGAGATAGGCAGGATGAAGATCAGCAAACGGAAAGAGCCAACTAGCAAACAAGCTTGCTGGAGATGTGGAAACCACCACGACTATGGAAAATGTCCTGCTTACCGAGCAACATGTTACAGTTGTCGTAAAAGAGGACATTTCAAGTCTCAATGTTCTTCAAAAAGGGGAACACCTGATCAAGATGCAGATGAGGGAGAGATTGAACAGGTTGAGACTGCTTTCCTTGGAGGTGTTGGTGGAAGAAAAGGTCAGTGGGTAACTAAAATGTCATTATGTGGTCAACTAGCTCAGTTTAAGATTGATACGGGAGCAGAGGTGACAGCTATCTCTCATAAGCAATACAGAAAATTGAAGTTAAATGTTACCTTGACCAAGCCTTCTAAAGTGCTGTATGGCCCAGCGAACCAATCCTTACCGGTGTTAGGGGAGTTCGTAGGTACTCTCGCATTTCGGGATAAGAGCTGTAGTCAAAGAATCTTTGTGGTAACAGGTCTTAAGAATAACTTACTTGGTCTTCCAGCAATTGAGGCACTGGGTCTTGTGGTACGGATTGACACGGTTTCTGGTGATTACAAAAGCAAAATAGTTGCAAAATACCAGTCCTTGTTCCAAGGCCTAGGTACAATGGGAGAACCTTACAAAATTCTTTTGACACCAGAGGCTAAACCGGTTAGTCTGTTTGCTCCAAGACGAGTACCGATCCCACTTCGTGAACAGGTTCGAAAAGAGTTGAATAGGATGGAATCACTTGGCATTATATCTAAAGTTGACACTCCTACTCCCTGGTGTGCAGGCATGGTGGTGGTACCAAAGCCCAATGGGACCATAAGAATTTGTGTGGACCTTAAACCTTTAAATGAATGCGTTTTGAGGGAAATTTACCCACTACCCAAAGTGGATGACATTCTTGCTCAGCTTACAGGAGCGACAGTGTTTAGTAAACTGGATGCTAATTGTGGGTTTTGGCAGATCCCCTTAGAGCCATCTTCTCGCCTGCTGACAACATTTGTTTCACCCTTTGGTCGTTTCTGTTTTAATAAACTTCCCTTTGGAATATCGAGTGCCCCTGAGCTGTTCCAGAAGCGGATGAATGAGATTTTAGCTGGCTGTACAGGACACTGTGCCTTATAGATGATGTGCTGGTGTTTGGAGTAACTCAGGAGGAACATGACCTTAGGTTAGATGGGGTACTTGCTAGAATCCAAGCTGCAGGAGTAACACTGAATGACGAGAAATGTGTGTTCAGCACTACAACGGTGAAATTTCTAGGACACATTGTAGACAAGTTTGGAATCAGAGCAGACCCCGAGAAAACTATGGCTATCAACAAAATGGCTCAGCCCACTAACGTTACGGAGTTAAGACGTTTCATGGGAATGATCAATCAGTTGGGGAAGTTTTCTCCAAATCTAGCATTCATTACCCAACCGTTGAGAGAGCTGATGAGCTCAAATTCAGCATGGATATGGGGCCCTGCCCAGGAACAATCCTTTCAAGCCTCAAAAGACGAACTTTCAAAGCCAACAGTACTTGCACTGTACAATCCAGAGTCCAAAACTAAACTTTCCGCTGATGCATCTTCGTATGGATTGGGTGCAGTCTTGTTGCAGGAACATGACCATGAATGGAAACCTGTTGTGTATGCATCCCGATCATTAACAGAAACGGAAAGTCGTTATGCCCAAATCGGGAAGGAAGCACTATCAATCACATGGGGTTGTGAAAAATTTTCCGACTACATTCTGGGGAAAAACATTTTGATTGAAACAGATCACAAACCACTTGTGCCACTTCTTAGTTCCAAACATTTTGATAGCCTTCCTCCACGTGTTTTGAGATTCCGACTTCAATTGATGCGATTTAGTTTTTCCATTATTCATGTGCCAGGCAAGTTCATGTATACGTCTGATGCACTTTCCCGTGCACCAGTAGAGACTGCTGACAAGAACAGCACTACACTGCAGGATGAAGTAGAGTGTCACATTGCTTCTATTACTTCAGGCTTCCCAGCTACTAAACACCAACTTGAGATTTACCGTACTGCCCAAGCCAGAAACCCAATTACAGAAACACTGATCAAATTTACCAAATTTGGTTGGCCAGAGAAGCATAAACTTCCCTCTACAATCAAACCTTATTGGTCAGTGAGAGGACAGATAACATTGCATAATGAGCTCCTTCTGTTTGGCAATAGAATTGTTGTCCCTAAGGAACTGCAAGATGACGTACTTGAGAAGATCCATCAAGGACACCAAGGGATCTTGAAATGTCGACTCAGAGCAATGTCAGCAGTGTGGTGGCCAGGAATCTCAAAGGATGTAGAAAATTTGGTCAAAGAATGTCACATATGTGCCAGCAGAGTACCACCAAAGAAGGAACCTATGATTGCCTCAGACTTACCTCTTTATCCTTGGCAGAAAGTTGGAGCTGATCTGTTTGAACTGAAAGGAACAAAGTATCTGTTAGTCATTGACTATTTTTCACGCTATGTGGAGATAGCCAAACTGACTTCTACTTATTCAGGTGTTGTTATAGGCCACTTGAAAACGATTATTTCCCGGTTTGGTATTCCGGAAGTTGTGGTTAGTGATAATGGGCCGCAGTTCGTGTCTCATGAGATGAAAGCATTTGCTGTCTCGTATAATTTTGAACATGTTACCAGCAGTCCTAGGCAGAGTTGTAATGAACCCACCAAAAGCTAGCTAAAACAGCTAAACAAACCTTGCGCAGCTAGCTAAGCTAAAAATAAAAACAAAAAACAGCTAAAAACAGCTAAAAACAGCTAAATTTTGGTTTTGTATTTTGCTATTATAATTATACTTTATTATTGATATTAACTATGTTAAACCATCATCATTATTAGTCCATGCAAGAATTTCAGACTTCCATGTTTATTTTGCACAGTACACAATGTGTCTAGTGTTGTTGAAATGATTATATATGCACCATCTTCGCTCTCTTGTGAAGAAGCCCAGAATTGTACTTTGCTTTCACAAGACCACTCAACAATTCGTCTGCCACACCTTGCACACTCCCTCCAACTTGGAATCATCCAGCTCGAAGAAAGAAGCATAAAGTTTGGCCATCTCAACTTGTCAGTTAGACAGGGTTGGTCGGGTTCGTGGCAATTTTGAAATTAACTCTTTCACGGGCGGAAGTCAATAATTGAACCAATTGTGGTGGGCGGGCCGTTGTGAAAAATTAAATTGCTTTTCTATTGTTATCCATTCAGATGATGATGTAACGTACATACGTACGTACGTAGGCATAGCGATTTTTTAGCGATTTAGCGGCGCTACGTGATATTGGACATCGCTAGCCAAATAGCGGAATGGTGAATGGTTTTTTCCGCTAAGCGGGTCGCTATTTAGCTAGCGGTTACAACTCTGGTCCTAGGTATCCGCAAGGAAATGGCCTAGCGGAACGAGCTGTGCAGACTATGAAGAATATGCTGACCACAAAGGATGATGTTAACCTATGTTTGTTGAGCTATAGGACAACTCCAATGCCCTGGTGTGGACATAGTCCTGCAGAACTCCTCATGGGACGTCAGCTTCGTACTCAGGTACCCCGAGTACAAGAACAGTTTATCCCTGAGTGGTCTTATCTGAAAGAGTTGAAGAAACAACACAAAGCATACAAAGGGAAAAAAGCTGATTATTATGATGTGAGTCATCGGGTAAGGGAGAGACCTGATTTGGGTATTGGCAGTGAAGTATGGGTGACAAATCTTGATGACAAACGTGAGCCTACTCGTGGTGTAGTCTCCTCACAAGCGGAGACGCCAAGGTCATATGTTGTTCATACTCCATCTGGACCACTTTGGAGGAATAGCCAGCATTTGAGGACAGTTCCAGAGGAAAGGACAGCACCTGAGGGACCAATACCTGAGGATGGACAACCCCCGAGGGAAAACACCAATCCACTACCTTCAGTTCGCAGTCCTGTAATGACGCGACAGAGATCTGGCATTAAGCTGCAACCTCCCCTGCACTATCGGGGTGATGATCATGAGAATAACTGACTTGGAAAGAGAGTTGTGACATAATTGTGTATTTGTTGTAATTACTTGTACTGCGCATGCGCGATATCATTATGATTTTTGCCTACAAGTTATCACACAGAAACGACAGAAACACCACAAATAGTTAGGGCTACTTTTGGGTCCCTCCCTACCTACAATAAATTTGGCACAGAAGAGATAGACTCCAATGGGGATGCCTATGATGTACAAATGTTAATTGATACCCTTAATTCTGAGGTGGTGTTACTTTTGCAGAAAAGCTCCGGCACATTTTGCAATTTTCACATGAAGGCCAAGGGAGGGCGTATTTCTTATATTAAAGTCGGCTTGTGGAGAACGGATGATTTCTTACCTGGCAAGACACTATCATCTAAATACCATGCCTGAAATAGTCATCATCTGCATCTATGGATTGCACAATTTTGTGAAGACTAGAGCAAAAAAAGGGACCCAATTGGGATCCCCCTGCTGTACACCTAATTCAGAACGCAGACAACCCATGATGAGAACTGTAAAACCAGATGGAGCAAGCCTGGAAAGTGTACAGCACAGCCATGAAGAAGAGCATCTCTAGACACAAGATTCAATGCATTTTAAAATCAACCTTGAGAACAACTACATGTAAGTCCTCATCTCACCAGTGATATTGTACACAAGACCTAATGCCATTAATGATCTTTTCAGACCCTAGCGGACACGCTACTCCAAACTGTAGGAGTTTACAGAAATCAGATGCCTTTAGCTTGACAAGAGCACATAAGCATTTTCCTATCAGATGCCTTAGCACCTCACCTACAGCTATGGGTCTTACATCTGGTGGGCAACCATTTTTGAGCTTGTTTGAGCAGTGAGAGTACCACCGACAAAAAGATCGACACTTCTCTAGAAACCTTTCCAGAAGCCAAAAGTTGACAACACCCCTGATAATGTGGGCAAAGGAATGGCAGCTGCATCTACCAGGTGCTGTATCCACCAGCTGATCTGAGTTAATCTTACAGGACCAGTGTAATGCGAGCATGCGCAGTTAGGCATTACGTTATATATACTTCCTTTCTATGTATGCTGCCAGGCTAATCTGGCAATGCCTGCACCCCTTCTGGTATCATTACAACCAGCATGGTGAACATTATGACCGCTATTTCACCAAGTCCCAAAGTAATCCGTGCTCATGCACCTTTACACCACACATTACAGAGTGGGTCAATTGGTGTAGGTATGTACATTAAGCAGATGGAAGGAGGAATTTGGGAAGAGCAAATAGCTTGAGCCAAGTCTCTGTTGAATTATCTTGTAAACCTGCCTGCAAGGAGAAAGATAAAGCACGAGCAAAGGTAGGACAGACTAGGCTGGAATATGCATAAGATTTGACAGCTTAATTGACAAACTTATCTGAAAGAAGGCAAGTGAAGAATCTGAACTCTCTCACTATTGATCTGTGCTGATGTTCAGACATGCCTCGATGGAGCACATCTGCACACGAGTGAGACAAATCAAGACCTGGCCACCAGCTGCTGACAGTGATTACAAATTGACAGATTCTTTTATCTAACCATTGGTTTGGAATTTTGCAGAAAAACTCATGTATGAAAGTTCAATTATGAATACCACATAATTAATTCATGACAGTAATTTACTGTTTCCTGTGAGGAGGTAATATGTCTCCCAGTTTTACTTCAAAGAGACCCAATGGTAAGGAAAGGAGCTGATATTCGTCGTTTAATTAAACATCGTTTAGAGATGTGGGATACTTGTCAATATGATTCCTTGCTATATGAAGCTGAATGTTGTAATTCACAACTTCAAGTTAAAGGAGGAGGAAAAAAGCTGATTCAAATCACTCTATTCATGTGTTCACCTGTGTGGTAAGTTCCGTGAGGCAGTTCGTTGGATCACTGGACAAGCAAGTGGAGGTGTGCTGGATGTGAATGCAGTAGATGCAAAGTCTGGTATGTCAATCTTACAATGTCTTAAGAAGAAACATCCAGAACCTAGTCAAATAGATGAACATACTTTTCTTGCTTGTGATGTATTGCTATCTCTTATTGAAATTGACATCACCGCATCACATGTTGAGCAGGCTGCACGTAGTTTGAGAGGTGGAGTTGATCCTAGTGGTGTGCTATGGCAAAGTTTCCTTCTTAGATATGGCAAGCATAGTTCACATTTGAGAGAAGCTATTGCTGCCCTTACACGATGTATTGCCAACACTGTAATGACATTTGTGCATTGATGGCTAACCGACTAATTCCATTGGACAAGTGCCCAGGGGTCAGGCCAATAGGAGTTGGGGAATGCATACGACGTGTGCTAGGTAAGACCATGAGCATGGCTACTGGTAGTGATGTTGTTGACATTGTGGCAAAGACCAACTTGCCTCTGGCCTTAAGGCCGGTATTGAAGGCATTATACATGCCATGCATGTCAGACCTTTATGAAGAGACTGCAGGCAGTGGGTGGGGCCTCCTTCTGGTGGATGCTAATAATGCATTTAATGTTGTAAGCAGAGTCACAGCCTTATGGAATGCATGCATACTTTGGCCCAGGTGCAGCTGTTTTCTATTTAATACATACCATGGTTACTCCATGTTACTGTTGAAAGGGTCTGAACACATTCTTTACAGTAAAGAGGGTGTAACACAAGGTGACCCATTGTCGATGCTGTTTTATGCAGTGGCAGTTCTACCACTAATTCAGTCATTGAAGCAACTCTTCAAATGGCATCAAAGTTGGTACGCTGATGATTCTGCTTGTGCAGGGAAACTATATCTGCTGCTGACCAGTTTGGGTTTCTTTCTAGACACTCTACTTGCACACAATTACTAACTACTCTGAATGATTGGACAATATCCATTGATAATCACCTTAAAGTTGATGCAGTCTATATTGACTTTGCAAAAGCTTTTGATACTGTTTGTCATCCTAAATTGATACTCAAACTTAAAGCATATGGTATGGCACCTCAGATCTTGAAATGGTTATCATCATTCTTAAATGGTCGTTCACATTGTGTATATATTGGGAATTGTTTGTCTAAGCTGGTGCCTGTTGTTAGCGGTGTACCACAGGGGTCAGTTCTAGGCCCACTACTGTTCTTGTTATATGTTAATGATCTTCCAGATGCTATTCCCCACCCTGTTCAAATCAAGATGTTTGCTGATGATACTAAATTTTATCATGCTCATCCAAACCATGATAATACTGCAATTGCTAAGTGCTTATCTCTTTTTTCTTCATGGTCTGATATATGGCAATTGTCAGTTGCATCACAGAAATGTGTATCCATTTCATTTGGAAATCCGAAAATTCCTTCTCTGCAATGTTCAATAGGCAGTGTACCTTTACAGTCAGTCACTTCAATTTGTGATCTTGGTGTCCATCTCAGCTCTGATCTTAAACCTCATGTTCATTGTTCTTATGTTGCTGCAAAGGCTTTTGGTCGTTGTTCAGTGTTACTAAAGGGATTTATTTCTAATGATCCTCATCTCTTGGTTCTGGCCTATAAGATCTATGTAAGGCTTATACTAGAATATAAGTCACCTATATGGAGTCCTTGGTTAATCTCTGATATAAAGTGTATTGAGCGTGTTCAACGTTTCTTCACTAGGACTATATGTAAACGTACTGGTATTTCAGAACTTAGTTATTCTGATAGGCTTCATAACCTTGGCCTCCAATCACTTGAATATTTTCTGACTTAGTCTTGTGTTACAAGATTGTGTATCAGACTGTTGACCTCAAACGTGATGACTTTTTTTATATTCCCCTGCTTTCTACTACACGTGGTCACTCATGTAAAATCCAGCACAAGTGTATATCCCATCATTCGTGCAGGTACCATTTCTTCAGCAACAGAGTAATTCATATGTAATTCACTACCTCAGCACATTGTTACAGCCAAAGATGTTAAAGTCTTCAAATCATTATTATCTAAACATGACTATTCCAACCTTTGTAAACTTTTCCCATATAGATAGGCAGTTTATAAGAGCATTTGTATGCCATTACTTGCCTCATTATTATTATTATTATTATTACAAATGGTTGGGAACTGGTTTGATCTACTGCTCAAGCTTGACCCATCATATGGCTACTTTCCAGAACCCTCCAAGTGTTTCATAATAGTTGCACCAAGTGATATTCCTGCAGCACACAGCCTGTTCAAAGACCTTGGAGTACAAGTCACAACTGGTCATCATTTTCTTGGAGGAATTATAGGCAATGATGAATCAAAAAGAAATTTTGTTGAAGAGGAAGTTGATGGGTGGGTTGAGTGTGTCCATAAGTTAACTGCTGCCGCCAAGAAGGCACCACAAGCAGCATTTTTTGCAATAAAAAAATCATTACAGTGTAAATGGTCCTATTTGCAGAGAGTCTCCCATCTTTCCGATCAAGATTTTCAAAAACTGTGTGATGCCATTTGTAAGCATTTTCTTCCAGCACTCTTCCAAGGTAATATCTCAAATGATGAAGAAGAATTCTTTTTTCTCCCAGTACGCCTAGCAGGTCTAGGTATGAGAGATCCAACCAAAACAGCTACTACTGCATACTGTTCTTCAAAACTGGCCACACAAGTAGTGCATGAATCTGTTAAAGGTGTTACAGAATTTAGCGTTGCAGAACATCTTAGCAAGCTGAAGGAAACAGTTTCACAAGCTCGTCACACTCAAAATGCTGCAGATCTGGCTAAGCTTAACACTCTCATCTCTATGTTTTCACCAGAAATACAACAAGCCTTAAGGAGAGCAAAAAGTGGTACATCATCCAGGCTGACATCTACTCCACTTGAAAGGTATCATTTTGACTTGTCTCCAAATGAATTTAAGGATGGTCTTGCAATACTCTATCTGCGGCACCCTGCTGACCTGCCTGCGCATGTGATGGCTGTGGAGCTGACCACCCTGCAACATGCAAAAAGGGGGGCCTAATGATACAGAGGCACAATGAAGTGAGGGACTGCTTGGGAGACATTTCATCAGAAGTGTGGCCATCTGTGATAAAGGAACCAATTGTAAGGGAGGCAGATCCTCATCAAACGATGTGGGTTTAAGGCTTGACCTGGGAGTCCGAGGAGTGTGGTCACCACAGACAGAGGCGTTGTTTGACATTCGCATAATCGATACCGACGCCCGTCATATAAACACCGTACTCCAGAGGTAGTCCTTGAAAGTGCAGCAAAAGAAAAGAAAAGGATTTATCAGAAAGCTGTTGAAGATCGATGTAGTCAATTTACACCCTTTGTTGTTTCCGTGGATGGACTCCTCCACAGAGAGGCAAGCCATTTTATGAAGCATATAGCTGCTAGCCTTACAACGAAATGGGAGAAGTCTTACTCAGAAACAGTTAGTTTTGTCAGAACGAGGCTATCTTTTGCAATCTTGAGATCTGCTAGCCTGTGTTTGCATGGCTCTAGAGTGAAATGGTGATGTGGTCTAGGGTTTGGTGATGGAGCAGCACTCCCTACACACTGACAACAAAGTGATATTTCATCATGTTTTCAGTAATAATTATTTTTTATTTAAATATGGCATAATAATGTAAGAGTACTATTCATGTGTTTAAAAAATAAAAATATTTAAAAGGTAATATATGTTGTTTGTGAAAGAAACAACAACTGTATGGGAGAACCTAGGCCTGACATCAATGATCCACTGCATGTAAGAAACATGGGTGATAATGAAGAAGACTTGGACGAGTGAATGGTGCGGGTGGTCGAAAAGTGGATGGCAATCTAATTGCAGCCACTTCTGAATCATGGGACTCGACGACTGAGATTGAGGGTTGAGAAGGAAGCGGAGGTATGTATACGTACATTTGAGTTTGGGCCAAATACGTGACTAACGCTGTTCTTCTAAAGACGCTTTTCCAGCGTGGGCGTATCATGCATGTGACATGATTCCTCATGCCCAGACAATTTTCTTGTACCCAGACCACGTGTAAGCACAAGCGAAAGGTTGGAGTAGTCTTACTTCAACTCTCTTGATCATTTAGTACGAAGGCAGTGCCTTTTGAAGCCGCAAATCAATGGGGAAGTGTTTCATGACCCTTATACAGCATTGATGAGGACTGGGTTAATGATGTAACCACATGGCCAGATGTCAGTATGGCTGCATTTATACTTATCCGCTCATTGATACGAAGGGAACGTACACACAAGAAACTCTGAAGGCTTACAAGTCACTTGAATTAAGCATACAACTATTTTTACAATGGCTATGTTCAATCTGAACTTAAAATTGATATAAGTCGTGTCTTAATTAAGGCAAAGGTAAACCCAAGTCAGAAGGTACCTGACCAAAGTTATGAAGCATGGGTATGTTTCTGTGATATCAGCACATTGTAAATGTATGACGGGATAAGTTAATAGTATGTAGTTTCCACAACTAACTTATTTCCTTCACAATGCATCTAATTTTGTGCACATGCAGATTAGGTGAAGTGTGCAGCCATGTTGCTACTCTACTGTTTAAATTGAATCTGCTTGCAAATCAGGGTATAATAAACCATTGTGTACCTCACTTCCTTGTGAGTGGAATAAGTCATTTGTGGAAAGTGTAAGCAACAAAAAATTCATCATAAGATGTGATGCCAGTAGTCATGCACTATCATCGAAGAGCAGTAATGAATTTGCAACTGGTCCTCATGAAATCCCTCAAATAAACCCTGATATCCTATTAAGTACAAATCACAAAGTTGCTCCTGGCAAACTTCATGTCTAATCAGAATTGTACCCTTCCCTTCAGTAACAGTTGAATGCATATCAGAGCTGAGTCAATGTCTCCTGCTATTACCACTGTTACAGCAACTAAATATGATCAAAGCACCTTCCCACTATCTTGTCTTCCTTTGCCATTGACAGCACTGTATGATGAAAAAGATAAATGCTTAAATGGTGAGCAGTTACTTAAAAAGGTTAGAGAAGTATTTCAGGGCATAACAATATCTAAAAGCACATGCAAAATTATTGAGCTGCAGACAAAGAGAATGTATAAGTAATGGCAATCCACAAAATATAATTAGAGCACTACTTGTTGAGAAAGACTTGAGTTTTGTTCCTGCTATTAATTATAAGTGGGGGATCAAACATGAGGAGACTGTGCAGTATACAGTTCAAATGCAACAGGCACATGAAAGATTTAAATGTGACCCTGCGTGGTTTGTAATAATCCGCTTTACCCACATTTAGGTGCAAGCCCTGATGGTTTTATAGAATGTAAGTGCTGTGGAAGAGTGGTGAAATGCCCATGCACTGTCATACAAAGATATCAATCCTCAAGAACTAACATTGATGAAGCTTTCATGTATTTGGTGACAGTGGGCTTAAAAAAACACAAAGTACTATACACAAGTTTAGGGACAACTTAGTATTTTTAAGTGCAAGGACTTACTACAGCAATAGGATATTAATAGCAATTAAAGCAACTCCTGCTGGTCTATTTCATCAACAGACGAGCTCATGCAGACTCATAGAGCGTGGACGATTATAGCGGCGGCCTACTTCGTGGCATGGGCTGCATAATCATGTAAGGGCAAACTGTGAAACCTAGTTGCAAACATCGCCGCAACACAACATATCTATTAACACCCGCCGAGCACCTGTGTGTACTCTGTCTGTTCGGTTTACGTCCTTCTTGTGCACCAGAGGGATTACAGCCGAAGCCATTCAATTGCACACTCTTGATTAGCTCATTGAGGATGTACAAAAAGGCTGGAGCCAAATATATCTATTAACACCCGTGATATGGCATAGAGTTTGTAATTATCGATTTTCACTGATTCTAACCTTACTATGGATCGCAAAGGGATTACAAGATTGTTCTCGAAATAGCAAACCTACGCTTACAGCAGGAACATCGCTTATAATCAAGTCAATGAAAACAACGAGTATCAACCTTACATTAAGATTTCATACCTTAGAGTAACAGTTAACCGTAGATCGCTCTAGAACATGCAACCTTGAGACACGTAGTCACGTGAGCGTGCGTGTGGTGATGATTAAAATATTCATAATGTTCGATGCTCAGATTACGGTTAGTTACCACCGTATCCACCGGATATTTTGTGATACTTAGCAATGGACTTCAAAAATGCTGTTTTGATAAACTGTTCGTGTTCAAAAGCTTTTGAGTGTGTAGAGCACACAGATTTGGAAAACTATGGTTTGAAAGATGTAACGCTTCGCTCGTACCAGCTAGAAGGACTGTCGTGGCTCGCCCAAAGGTTAAAATGCAGGCATGGCTGTATCCTGGGTGATGAGATGGGTCTTGGCAAAACGTTGCAGGTGAGCCTGATCAAAATTGGCCATCATTGGGAACCTATTCAAACCAATAGCACAGTTCGTACTTAGGCGATGCTTGATTTGTTTTGAAGTGTCACCGTGGGCGTGTACCTAAATAATGCAGGGTAACCAATGTGGTATGAAGTGCTGCGTTTATGCTTGATGTATTGACGGCCATGTTTGATTTTAGACTAAACGTACAATTGTGATTTTGTGTGTTCTCGTTTAGTGTGGCGACAGTTAATACAATTCAGGAGAACCCCATGTCCCGACTGTGACACACACACTCGAATTAATTTGGATGGAAGGGGGGACACATTGAGTGATAATATTTTCGTTTCTGGCAATTTGTTAGTCTCCTCTGTTCTAAAAATGCGCTAATGGCTCTTCATCCTGAACTTGCAATCGGGTGGATTGTTATTGGACAAACTTTTCAAATGCAAGCAGTGTCTTGAATATACATTTTGTGTGAACCCCCATATCGTCTTTTTTAACAATAATAATAATGTGCTCTACAGTGTTTTTAGTGCTATTACAATGGTGTATAGTAAGACTACCTCAAGGGACCGCAAAAAAAAATCATTAGTTGGTGGAACTCACAGCTTGGCACACTAGAGCATCATGGCAGTGTCAAATGAGTAGTACTCTCGCAGGATGTCTGTGAAATTGTGTGTTTGTTAGAATTTTATTTACCAGTTATGCAATGATCAGGGTATGTACACTCCCTTATCTGAGGTAAACTTTTTATTTATAATGTCTACAAATAAATAGATGTAGCTGGATGATGCATGTCGCTTGCCTACTGTTGTTACCTTCTCCTCCCCAGGCCATCTCTTTGCTGGTGTACATGTCTGGCAAGGAAGGTTGCCATGGTCCCTACCTGATCCTATGTCCTCTGTCTGTTGTGCAAAACTGGAAGAGTGAGCTTGCAAGGTATGGATTTCAAGAAAGTTTAGAGGTACACCTTTCCGTCTAAAAAACGATCAGCAGCAACATACTGTATAGACTCTGCAATATAAAAATAATTGGGATCGTTTCTGAAAAAAGGGACCTAACGCATGTTTTTTCAAGATGTAACATTTTTGGACAGAGTCTAGAACTCTGAAATGTCCTCTACACATTGCTTCTTACGCACTGAGAACCGGAGTATCTGTCGTGGAGTTGTAAGGCGATTAGCCATACATTTCAACGCAAGTGTTACATTTCTATTGTGCGTACTGGAAATTTATGCATTCGGTCCCTTTTCGCAGAAATGATCCCCCAATTATTTATCTATAAATAGTCACTTGAAAGGGACTGCAGGTTTCTCGGTATGTACTGTACATGTGCAGGAAGTTTGTAAATGCATGCCGAGACCAGCTGGGTTGTCATGGAGAAGCTTCCACCAGCTGGGTTGTCATGGAGAAGCTTCCATTGAGTCTCATTTCTAGGTTTGCCCCATCACTGAAAGTATTGAGCTATACTGGTGGGAAGGAAGAGCGAGAGAAACAGAGGCAGGAGATTGGCGATCTCATGGCAACACGGAGTGTAAGGATGCATGTGCCATGCACAGTATAGCTGGGAGAGTGACCCTTCATTGGACAAGTGTACTTGCCACTCGTGGGTTGGGCGTCACAATCGTAGTTAGTTAACTAGTCTGGTTACTAAACATGCCACGCCCACCACCGTGAGTTCCAAGTTAATTAAAAGCATTACGAAACATCACTGTTGCATTGTGCCTCTCCATTAGAGAGATGTGTGATGCTCCACACTACTGCATTCTAGTTACCTAATATGTCTCATTCGATCTGCGGCATCCATTCTCCATTTAGAATGCAGAGGTTGTATGTCCATTCAATGTGATGCTTTCCCACTATGAGGTAAGGCTTCTGACGGACTTGCATTAAGGGGTGGGAGGCGTTAAGCCCACCCCAATGGCTGCTTATCAATTTGCAAACAACTTTGTGCTTTGACCTCTGCAAAGCATGTCTCAAACATGCACCTGCACAAAACATACCATGTATGTAAGCCTGCACATAACGTACACCATAACGTACACCTTAACGTACACCATAACGTATACCTTAACGTACACCATAATGTACACCATAACGTACACCATAACATACACCATAACGTACACCTTAACGTACACCTTAGCGTACACCATAACGTACACCATAACGTACACCATAAACGTACACCATAACGTACACCTTAACGTACACCTTAGCGTACACCATAACGTACACCTTAGCGTACACCATAACGTACACCTTAACGTACACCATAACGTACACCATAATGTACACCTGCGTGTACACTGTACTCTAGCGCGCAACGTACACACGACTTACACCTACCTACACACAATGTGCACCTCACACCTGCACAAATCACACGTGTACACCCGCACAACAATACACACCTACCACCTACACACAACATGCACCTAGTCTTTTATTCCACACATTTACATGTAAGTATCGTATCTAGGTCATTATTTGGCAGCTGCATACTGTACAGCTATAAATCACTTCCTTTCGAATCTCTGGTCTGTCCTCCATGTTTCTAGTGCTGTATGATTGGCCTCACTGTATGTTTAATTCACTTCCCTGTCCTGTACATGTAAAGTGGTTTTAGATGGGGCTTTTTCTCATTCAGGTTGTTCTCAAAGACCCATCCTTCATCCAGAGGTAGCTATTGCACGTTCTGTACTGTCATTTCGATGGCTATGTGTACTACCTTTTACAACCTAGATCTGCCATTTAGCATGACACTCCTCTTACGTGTAACTATTAAATGTTTGTCACATTATATTATTAGACTGTGTATCTGCCCAATCAAAACTAAGTGGGCACAGCGAGCATAGAGATGTGCACGTCCCCTCTCCTTTTACTATGCTTTCTGTTTAATTTCCTATGTTTAGCATTCCGTGGAAGTGTATGATCATTGATGAGGGCCATAGACTAAAGAACTCCTCATCTGTGCTCTATGGCATCTTGAAACAGGTAAAAGGGAGCAATACACCGTTCTTGATTGCTGATTCCACATACCCCATTTTTGTTTACCCAGATCAAAGTGCCATTTCACCTCCTTCTTACTGGGACACCTGTACAGAACAACCTCAGCGAGGTGAGTGAACAAACCCTCGAGTCAACCTGCCATATGCACTCCCTCACCCTCCTCCACACACGAACATTCAACCACACTCAAGCTGTACTCTCTGCTGGCATTTGTAGCCCCACGCATCTTTCCACTCAGTGCGCAGCAAACCTTTGTCACTCAGTTCTCCAACATAAAAGGTATATGCGTGAGGCTAGAGGATTGGGAGGAGTGATGGCTGCTAGTGGTGAGTTGGCATACAAGTGTACGTGTATGTGAACATGCCTGGCAAAACATGGATGGATGGTTGCCTTATGGTACATGGTATGACATAATTATTTACATTTGCACGATCTCCATGGACATGGAGTGTAAGCATTACTTAGATCACTGAGAAACAGCTGACACACTGAGGCGTGGTTTGCAAAGTTTGTGACTGTTTTTGCATCCACAGATGAGGGTGTGGCTTCCATGCTGCATTTTGTACTGCAACCATTCCTCCTGAGGAGGGTTAAGTCTGAGGTGAGGGGATGGTTTTGGAGGGGTTAAATCTGAGGTGAGGGGATGGTTTTGGAGGGGTTAAGTCTGAGGTGAGGGGATGGTTTTGGAGGGGTTAAGTCTGAGGTGAGGGGATGGTTTTGGAGGGGTTAAGTCTGAGGTGAGGGGGATGGTTTTGGAGGGGTTAAGTCTGAGGTGAGGGGATGGTTTGGAAGGATTAAGTCTGAGGTGAGCAGATGGTTTTGGAGGGGTTAAGTATCTGATGGGATTATGGTAGGGGAGTGGCGGTGAGGGATTGCTGGGGGTGGAGCCTGATATACATAGTTCTGAAGGATTGTTTGAAGTGGTCTGATGCATGGCTTGAGACTAATGTGAAGTGGTCTGATGCATGGCTTGAGACTAATGTGAAGTGGTCTGATGCATGGCTTGAGACTAATGTGAAGTTGTTAAATACTAACTGGTTTGTAAAAAGGAATAAGTTTCAAGTTGATGGACTGTTTAAGCAGAGTAATGGAAGAATCAATCCTGAAATGCAAGAGTCAGTTTCCATTCCAACCCCATGACAAACATGGGTACCGCATGCTCCATGGACTTGTACAAGAACCCTGTTGGACGTGCATAGAGCTCATCAGCACATGTCTTCCCCTCTCCTCCCCAGGTGCTTCTGGACCTCCCTGAGAAGAGCGAGGTCATCCTGTACACAGGGCTGTCAGCAGTGCAGAAGAAACTGTACAAGGCAATCCTCACCAAGGATGTCTGTGAGTGGTCCCCCTAGGAAGAAATAAGACATTTCTGTCTGTGTAGATAGGGGAAGTGTTATCAGGAACAATAGTGGCTGGTTTCAATGTGACACTCTGGTTAATTGACGTACATTCAAGTACACTGTAATGATGATATCATGCTGTATGACATCACTCTTGGTTGCTAATGTATTCAATCTAATAACCAATACTGAGGTATTGTTTAAATTCAATGAGGCCAAATAGGAAGCATTGGCATTTTTTGTTGTGTTGAGTATTTTTAATCTGTTTCAAATTATTACATGATTCGCAATATAACACATAAGATCTCAGAATGGCTGGGCACAGCACGTTTGCTGGTTGGCACGGTCAGTTGCTTGGCCTTTATTTGGCCTAATTCATCAAAACCCAACTCTCTTCTTTCTGATAAAGTACTTGTAAATAGCAGATTTCTAGGGTCCAGTACATGTATATGGTTTCAACATACAAAGTTAATATAAGTAATACAGTTCAAATCAAAATGGAAAGTGTATGTCATGTACATGTAAATCACTCATACTCATTGGCTACAATCTTGGTATAAGAGCAAACACCTGTCCATGCCTTCTGCCATTGAAACATTGTCCTCATCCAGCAGCAAACAACCTATATGCCCAGAATGCTAGATCCATCTGTCAATCACACTAAGGATTGATGTGGAAAACTATGCACATTCGTTTTAAGCCCATCTCAAGGATGGCGTCTCTTTAACATAGGATTGCTGTAATGAGCATTTCTGTGTTGTTCTTTCAGCGGCCTTTGGGGAGTCCGGTTCCAAGACCAGGCTGATGAATGTGTTGGTCCAGCTAAGGAAGTGTGTCAATCATCCGTATCTCTTTGATGGGGTGGAGCCCGAGCCATTTGAAGCCGGGGAGCATCTGATTGAAGCCAGTGGTAAGAACAGGTGGCACCAAGTCCCCACTACAAGTGCGGGGATGCCTGCATATGTGTGTGCCTTACATCTGGATGCATGTTGTATATTTGTGTGTGTGTGTGTGTGTGTGTATGTGTGTGTGTGTGTGTGTGTGTGTGTGTGTGTGGTGTGTGGAGAAGTGAATTTATTCACCACCTACATGTTTGCATTTTAGGGATGCATACACCCAGGTCACCGACATGTATATAGCATGATTGTGAAGTATGGGGGTGAGGGTGGAGTGTGGGAGTGAAGGGTGGGGAAGAGTGGAGTGTGAGAGTGAATGGTGGAGTATGGGGATGAGGGTGGAGTGTGGGAGTGAAGGGTGGGGAAGAGTGGAGTGTGAGAGTGAATGGTGGCGTATGGGGAGGAGGGTGGAGTTGTGGTGGTACAGATATAGAGCATAAATGCTTGTGTCAATGTCCAGAAGTGTGTGCATCTAGGTGATTGTTTTTCCACAGGAAAACTATTCATTATTGACAAGCTTCTGGCTCATTTGAAATCAAGGTATGTGTTTGAATGTACAGTCATGTACATGGGGTTTGGACCTTGGGATGCACGCACCCCCTTACTTTTAAACTCTTAAATGGGACTCTCAGAGTGCTAGTAGACAGAGATCACACCTGGTGTTAATCTCGGGAAGGGGGGGGGGGGGGGGGGGGGGGGGGGGGGGGGGGAGGGGATTGATCTTTTCTTGACCAGGGGTCACCGGGTGCTAATGTTCTCTTAACCAGGGGACACTGGGTGCTAATGTTCTCTTAACCAGGGGACACTGGGTGCTAATGTTCTCTTAACCAGGGGACACAGGGTGCTAATGTTCTCTTAACCAGGGGTCACCGGGTGCTAATGTTCTCTTAACCAGGGGTCACGGGTGCTAATGTTCTCTTAACCAGGGGTCACCGGGTGCTAATGTTTCTCTTAACCAGGGGTCACCGGGCGCTAATGTTCTCTTAACCAGGGGTCACCGGGTGCTAATGTTCTCTTAACCAGGGGTCACCGGGTGCTAATGTTCTCTCAGATGACAAGGATGCTGGATGTCATTCAAGACTACTTAGCCTACAGAGGTAAGGATTTGCACCTTGACCTTTGGTTAGCACTTAATTTGCCCTTAAGACCTCTGATCAACACCTAATGAACCCCTCTTATCACCTCATATTGTAAGCAAGATACTCCAGTATGTGAATCATAGCATTAATAATTTTTAGGTTACACATACGAGCGGCTGGATGGATCAGTGCGTGGGGAGGAGAGGTTTCTTGCTGTGAAGAACTTTTCCAATGATCCAGAGAGCTTTGTGTTTCTCCTCTCCACAAGGGCGGGAGGACAAGGGCTAAACCTTGTCGGAGCTGACACCATCATATTTGTTGATTCGGACTTCAATCCACAAAATGACCTTCAAGCTGCCGCTAGGGCACACAGGATTGGACAAATCAGGTACTGAAAATTGCTGGATGCAATTAATGTATTTTAATACTGAGTTAAGTTCTACTTCCTACATGGTTGCATATATGTGCCTTCAGTGCTTTACAAGGCCAGATTCTCATCTGGAAGTGGTGATTTTGATATCAGGATGCAATTTAAATGTTAATCGGATAGCTAGGAGTCACAGTGCATGTCCCTTTCATAGCTCTGGTGCTTTCATAGCTCTGGTGCTGTCTGTTAGGAATAGTGAAGGTGTAGAGTTGTGTGCACCAGCAGCTTCCCAGGTGAAAAAAAACGGCGTAATCGCGCGTAATTGTGCGTGAAAATCGGCCATAAACGCGCCAAATTACGCGGTCTTCAAAACGCTGTATCTTCTTGATTGTGCAATATAGTGGAGCTGCATTTTTGCATATTTACAAAGCGGTCCTGTGTCTATAGAAGTCCAAAGATGGTTTAGTTTGCGATGCATCGTTCCGAAGATATCCACAATCAACTTAGAGCAAGATTTCGCGGGCTTCAAGTACAAAACCCCGCGAAATAAAGCCCTTTACTTGAATGTGAATATTTTAGGAACGATGGATCGCAAACTAAACCATCTTTGGACTTCTATAGACACAGGACCGCTTTGTAAATATGCAAAATGCAGCTCCACTATATTGCACAATCAAGAAGATACAGCGTTTTGAAGACCGCGTAATTTGGCGCGTTTATGGCCGATTTTCACGCACAATTACGCGCGATTACTTTTTTTTCACCTGGGTTCTCACTTTCCCCATTTCTTGCCTTGTTGGATACTACCGTACCATGCACTTTCATTGTCCACTGTTTCTCTTCACTTTCACTGCTCCCCTCCCTCCCCACTGCTCCCCTCCCTCCCCACTGCTCCCCTCCCTTCCCACTGCTCCCCTCCCTCCCCACTACTCCCCTCCCCTTTGACTCTTCCTGTCCTTCCATCCACAGACCTGTCAAGGTGATAAGGCTGCTGGGCAAAAATACTGTTGAAGAAGTGATATTGAAGAGGGCCTATGCCAAGCTTGAGCTGACGGCAACTGTGATTGAAGGGGGGCAGGTGTGTGTGCGTGCGTACGTGTGTGTATGTGTGTGTGTGTGTGTGTGTGTGTGTGTGTGTGTGTGTGTGTGTGTGTGTGTGTGTATGTGTGTGTGTGTGTGTGTTGTCTGTGTGTGTGTGTGCATGCATGCATGCGGTGTGTGTGTGTGTGATGTGTGTGTGGTGTGTGTGTGTTGTGTGTGTATTTGTGCTAAGCCATATAATGTACAGAGTGTATGCACTTGTGGTTTGGATGCACTTATGTTTTTAGGTGTTGTGCGAATACCAGTGGATGTGTGTGCTAAATGAGATTGGACACACATGTGGAGGCATATGTAATATGTGTCATGCCTGACCAAAGTCTCCTGCAGTTCTCTCATGGTACAACTGGGGGAATTGCTGACGTCCCTGCCCAGCTTGCAGATATTCTCAAATTTGGACTCGAAGCATTGTTGCAGTCTGATGAAAGGTGAGTGCCACGTGCTGGCTGCTTTTTGTCCCTGATAACCCTTTATGCCTCACTATACATACATGTAGCTCAATTGTGGATGAAGACTTTGAGAGGTACTGTCTCCATGTACAACTTCTCTTCCTCCTCCTCTTCTAACATATACACCTTCTCTTCCTCCTCCTCTTCTACATGTACACCTCTTCCCTCCTCTCTCATGTCCCTCTCTTCCTCCTCTTCTACATGTACACCTTCCTCCTCCTCTTCTACATGTACACCTTTTCTTCCTCCTTTACTACATGTACACTGTATATGCAACTTCTTAGCATGACCATCTCTCAACCACATGCACACAGAGAAAATCTCTTCTCTTCTCCATTTATACATGTACATACTTTCACCTCCCATAGCAATACAAACACGCACACACACTCCTCATATGTATACTTGTCCTTTCTCGCTGCATGACGACTGCCTTTTCCTCACTCTACATAGCGTTCTAGGTCGCAGTGAAAATGGTGAGTGGGTCGTGTCAGAGCTGGCTGAGGGCAAGACTAAACCAGGAGAGGAGGAGAAGGAGGAGGAGGAGGAGGAGGAGGAGGAGGAGGAGGAGGAAGAAGAAGCGGAAAAAATGATTCAAGGTTCGTTAATGGCTGTATCTGGTCCTGTGCAATAGAGACGTGCATGGCTTGGCTGTACTAAGGATGTGTCTGCACGTGTGCACTGTTCTCCAGACAATATATACCTCTATGAAGGACAGGACTACTCCAAAGTCAATGAGTCCGACAGGAAAGCCTTTGATCAGCTATTGGCAGGTGAGTAATGGCTTTGACTTCGCGCGTGCAGTGTGTACTGTATGGATCCCATTGACGGGGCAGTACTTTATGGCCTTGGAAAGGCTGACTCTTAAGCTATAGAGAAAGCCTGGGATGCCTGTGTTCTGGACTTCACATGTACGTGGCCAGGATTAATGAAAGGGTCAGGTGGAGGCGTGCATTCATACATGTTACATAACACTTGGTCTGTGTATTCACTGTACCAGTTATATAGTATAAGAGGATTTCAGACTCCCTCATGAAGCAAAACATAATGTACCTAATGGTACATGATGCATTTACAGGTTACTAGCTACAAATGAGTGTGCTTGTTTAAAACTGTTATATCTATTAAAATAAGTCCACATTTGATTTTAGAGGGCTTTGATATATTTGTCACTTATCGTAATCTAAATTTGTATACACCAGCACTGTTAACTTTACTGTACACAATAATTTAAGCAGTTAGTTAAACACCGTTATTTATAATATATCTTATGACCTCTCACTTTTTTAAAAATAGAACAACTGAAGTTTTCTGAAACCCAGCTTGGTGAACGGACATTGCGCAAAGAGCAGAGAGAACCTGTCCATCTTGCCCTCCCACAACTGGAGAGGAAGAGGAAACCTCTTACCCCTGAGCAGCTTGAGGAGCGGAGGAAGAAGGTAAGGACAGACAAGCACCGGGAACTGGTGCTTATTTAAGCATTGTATCTTTATGGAGTAGTGAGATCAGTTATGAATGACGGTAAATACATGTACATGTAGCGTAATGCAGGTGTACGACAGTAGGTGAGCCTATCTGTTTCCTGTGTAGTTGCCACTTCATGTGGACATGTGTGAGCTGTGTTGTGTTTGGAAAGTAGGATCAGTGTGAGGAGGGAAGTAGAGGATCGCTAGTTGGCAGGAGGGTGGGTCCAGTTTATGGGAAGCTGACCATGAAGGGAAAAGCATATGAAGAAATGTAACACCATTGAATGGTACAGTACATGTAGATCAGTAGTGTACACAACAGGGAGCTAATTATTTAATATTAACGAGCTAATTATTAATATTAAGGAGCTAATTATTAATACTAAGGAGCTAATTATTAATATTAAGGAGCTAATCATAAATATTAAGGTGGACCACTATATGCAAACCAACTGTATGTATACGTATCAGAGTGTGATAACTAACCATACGTAAATGTTGAACATTAGGAACTCACCACAAATGTTAAGATGGATCCGTTTATGGGAGCGAGCATGTACAGTTGTGTGTTAAGTTGGACCATTTATTGGGAAATTCTAACTGTATACGTTAATATCAAACAATTGCAGGAACTAACAGTTAATTATTGGAATAGCCAGCATGATTATGTGATGATGTCCATCTCTGTCTGCCCGTAGAGAGAGGAGGGAAAGGCCAAGAAGCAAAGGCTGTTAGAGGAGCAGGAGCAAAAGAGACTGGAGGAGAAGCAAAGGAAAAAGTACAGTGCTCATAGAGAAATCATTTTTCAATCGTGGGGTTTTACATCTGCTCGCTTGGTTTCATTATTTCTTTATCAGGCGTTAAAGGATGGGCCAATGTACATAGTAGCACGTAATTTAAATAACACAAATATGTCTACATTTGTTTCATTGCTTTAAAACCTCAACACATTGTGATAATTCAAGAGTAAGTACTACATTGTGTGATTCCAGATATTTATAAACTTAGCTCATGGAGGCTAAACAAGCTCATGGAGGCTAAATGACATTCTATTAACACAACACCACATAACATAATGTCAATATTTCAACACTGATTTTGACAATTGTCTATCATGTTTATGAAACTCTCCGGCTTCTTTGCTTGAGCTTGGCTCTTGTTCGCTGACCCAAATCTTGAGGGCTTGTGGATTAGCCTAGAAAGTTTGAATCAAATGCTGGGATTAATGTATCGAGAAGACAATAGATTAATCTCTAACACTTCATGGAGCCCTTTCCTCCCTTGTGTTTTCTCTCCCCTTAGGATGGAATACTGGAAGAAACATAACTACATATCATTGAACCTTACCCTGGAGGAGGAGGATGAGGAGGAGGAGGAGGAAGAGGAGTTGGACACATCCGACAGGGAGCTCCGCTACCTCTCAGGTGATGTCACCAGACCACAGAAGACTGGAGACGCTGATGCAATCATCATACACTGTGTTGGTATGAGCTGCGTGTACACACGTGCCATGCCATATGTACATGTGCTCTTCCCTATGAGCTGCGTGTACACACGTGCCATGCCATATGTACATGTGCTCTTCCCTATAAACATCCCATGCCAGGTGTTCACAAATGTGCGTAATCTTTTTAGCACTAATAATTAATTATCTAGTTGGAAACATGAGTTTAATTTATGCTAGTGGTTTAAAGGACTAAATCAAGGTCTTTTAAAATTTAATTATGATAACTCCTCATGTACTTTAAGTTTATTAACCTCAATAATGAGTTATTAACCCCACAAATCGGGGTTTAGAAGTTTAATTATTTAGTTTGAATTTTTTAATGAAAATGTTTAATTATGTTTGCTTAGCTGTATTATTAGATGTTATTTCCTACTTTTTTTAACCTGTACTATAAATTTAATTTTTAATTTGCCTAATTAGCAGTATTTACTATAAGTCAAATAATTACACTGTACATAGCAGTCTGTGACGAATTTAAAGCATTGTGCTAATCACGGACATATAAATGTACACTGTACATGTTTCCCTTCCCTCTAGACAACTCTGGTCAGTGGGGGAGAGGTGGACTCTTCTCAGCTCTTGCAGCTAGGTCCCCTCAGCCACAGTCATGCTACGAGCTGGCGGGAAGGATGAGAGGTAGCTGGGTGAAGCCCACAAGAGTTGGAAGGGGATGTGTGTGGGGGGGGGTAGGAGAGGGTTAAAGTTAATAACTTCTCAATTTCTGAGAGATATATCAGTAGTCATTTGTGTGTCTCTGTGCGTTGTGTGTGTGCGTGTACCTGTCTTGAGTATAATGTGTATGATTGTAAGTTCATGTATGTATATTACAATACTTGGATTGGACATTGGTGAAACTGCACTGTAGCCACATAATACTGTACAGACCACCCACACCCTCTCCACTGCACAGACCAACCACACCCTCTCCACTGCACAGACCACCCACACCCTCTCCACTGCACAGACCACCCACACCCTCTCCACTGCACAGACCACCCACACCCTCTCCACTGCACAGACCACCCACACCACCCACACCCTCTCCACTGTACAGACCACCCACACCCTCTCCACTGTACAGACCACCCACACCCTCTCCACTGCACAGACCACCCACACCCTCTCCACTGCACAGACCACCCACACCCTCTCCACTGCACAGACCACCCACACCCTCTCCACTGTACAGACCACCCACACCCTCTCCACTGTACAGACCACCCACACCCTCTCCACTGCACAGACCACCCACACCCTGTCCACTGCACAGACCACCAACACCCTCTCCACTGCACAGACCACCAACACCCTCTCCACTGCACAGACCACCCACACCCTGTCCACTGCACAGACCACCCACACCCTGTCCACTGCACAGACCACCCACACCCTCTCCACTGCACAGACCACCCACACCCTCTCCACTGCACAGACCACCCACACCCTCTCCACCACCCACACTCTCTCCACTGCACTTTTGCTCACCAACCTATTGCATCCAACTGTCCCTGGCCCCAATTATAGCTGTCTGGTGTGTGTTGGAAGATTTGGATGGAGGGGGAAGGGGGAAAGGGGAAAGGGAAAGGGGAAGGGAAAGGAAAGGGAAAGGAAAGGAAAGGAAAGGAAAGGAAAGGGGAAGGGAAGGGAAAGGGGAAGGGAAAGGGGGAACAGTTGGCTACTGTATGTCGTGTGTATGTTATTGGAAAACAATAGCTCCACGCACAGTCGTATGTATCTTACATGTATATCTCACATTGCATCGTATCTACTGTATGTACATCATGTGCACATCACGTTTATAGCACATCTTTTTGCATCCAGATCTCAAACTTGGAGACGCCCATCTGATTCCAATCGATGATATAATGAGCAGAGATAAAGGGAGAGATATGGTGAGAGTGCTGAGAAAGGAGGATTGGGGGGAGTATGATAGATGATGGAGTTGTACATGCCATTCGTTCCAACCTGCACTTGCTTCTGCTCAATTTTTGCAGCTTGCTCTAATTATTGCCCAGACCAGAGGAGAGGGTGGGCATCTGTCCGGCATCAAGCTGGAGGCACTGAGTACAGGTCTGCAGAGAGTTGCCATGGAAGCCAAGAAGAGAGGAGGTAATTCCCACACATAGGCTTGAGCACTATCGGATGCCACGGCACGGCAGCCTAAAGTAGGGTCCGTATCCGAATGATCCGAATATACGATGTTAATTGCGTGCATTAGGTTAATTATGTCGGTGTTATTGTTTGTAGAAGCTGTTCAAGCATGCGGTATAGCCCAAAGATTGTAATCAGTGATTACTAGTCCTGCTGTTGATTACATGTACTCTCATGATTGGTGTTTTGCACGTCAAAAGGTCTAACACTAACCACGTTTGTACAGTCAGGTGGAGAAGCTCATGCAAATCCTTCAGCAAGGGAAAACCTTTGTTGATCTAAATTTGTTATGTGATCAAGAATGCTGATGATTGCTAATTTTTTAAATAGTGGGCCCACATGTCAACATGTGTACATGAATCAACGAAATGGTAGTATCCGAATTTTGATCCAAATGGTTATCTTAGATGAGCCTCCGTGGATATCCAAATGCTAGGGTAAAAAATAACCATTGGTAACACAGGGAGTAGCCCAATATTGGCGCCTGTAGCATCAAATAGAGGGGGCAAGAGGGGGAGGGTGCGTAGTGAAGTATAAGTGGTAAGCGTAATGGCTGTGAGTATGTTGATGATGGGATTTGGTGAACATTGAGGTGATGTGGTGAATTGTAGACATTACATGTACATGTAGGGATTTTGTTTTTAACCTGGTCACTGTTTGATGGGTACATTTAGCCAGTGTCCATCTGCCAAGGATTGGGCACTCCACTCCAAACTTCAACTGGTATGGGACAGAACGTTTGATTCGAAAACACCTGGCCTCCAGGGGAATCCCAGTCTATATGTATCCTCAGATCATTTGCACAGAACACCACACACACACACACACACACACACACACACACACACACACACATACGCACACACATACACATACAAAACACACACACACACAAAACACACACACACGCACACACACATACACACACATACACACACACACATACACACATACACACACTACACACACACACACACACACACACACACTGGGACAAATACACATGCACACATATGCACACCCACAACACATGCACATATACGTGCACACATACACTCTACATACCAAGGTCCATGCCAGGTCAGGAGTTATTATCATCATGCAGTGGCTGGACGTTGGTATAGAACCTGGCTTTTCTCCTTCATTCTATTTTTTTCAGATACTACTTTCCTCGGGATGGTGCACCAAGAAATGCTCTATCGAACTCATCAGTCAGCTCTTCAGGTGCACAAGCCCAATCAACTAGCTCTTCAGGTGCACAAGCCCAATCAACTAGCTCTTCAGGTGCACAAGCCCAATCAAGTAGCTCTTCAGGTCGGTGATTACGGTTTCGGTTGCTTCACCCATTGAGATTCTTGCCTGTGCATGTAACTACTGTATGTATTTGTCCAAGCTGAAGTACTGTGTCTGATATTTTACTGTATCAGACACATTGTGGTTGATTTTGCACAGCTTTTGGGACTTAAAAGCACGATTGCAAGCCATGACCAAACCATAGCTATTGGAATCATGTTTCATTGGCCCACCAAATTCAAATAAGTACCTGTATGTCTAGTGCTAGTGTGTTCTGTGTCGACATGTGTGCAGGCACTGTGACATCTGGGGCATTCGGGCATTGGTGGCGCTGCCAATTATTCTACCAATATCCTTGTTTCTCTACACCCTCACCTCTTCTCCACATCTCTCAGTTTGTGATGTCTCATTGCCAGACCTCTTCACTGGGATCATAGCATACCTCCACAATGTGTGCGATGAGGACCAAAAGAGGTGGACTAGGTTCATCGTAGCCTACAATGGTGATGTGTGCAGCGCAATTGATGACTCCACTACCCACATCATCACTGGCAGTGCCCAAGTGAGGAAATGACCTCCATTCCCCTTTCTCCTTGCCTATCCCTATCACTTATCATCTGGGGGTGTTGGTTTGATGATTGCACTATATCCGACAATCACCTAAGTGTTTGGAACACTATATCATACAGTATGATCCTCACGGATGGAGTGATAAACTACTGTATGTATTTGTTTGTATTTGTGAGACCCTATGTTAAGTGCAGAACACGTACTGCACCTCATCATATCCCTGCCAGGAGAAAGCATGACCCATCCTGACTAGGGGGGAGGGTGTGGAATGACCATCTTTAGCAGCACAATTCTATGCACCAGTTTCTTGCTATCAGTTTCGTGTCATGGGCACCTGTAGTGAGCTTGGTGTATTTACTTTTGCATGTTTGTAGGGTAGGAGCAGAGTAAACGAAAGTACATGCTAATACTAAACTTTGACGATTCTTCCATTTTCAGTATAGCAACACAGTTTCATAGCATCCACATCATTATGTGCACACCTTTCCACTCCTATCACATGTACATGCACCACACATTCATCACATACACATATAGCTAATGGGAAAAAGGTGGGCTTTCATTGTGTTGCAAAGCTACTCCCTACGACCCTTTTTTTTTTCAGACTCCGCCTCTTCCTGCCTCTTGCAAGGCCAAAGTCGTCTCTACTCAATGGTTGGATGATTGCTTAAAACGAGGAACAGTTGTGGATGTGGATCGGTATCTGATCTGATAACTTGGAAGTATAGAGATACTGTAGGCACATATAGTCCATTATTGTCATTGTTTTTATGCTCTTTAATAACCAATTACAATTACCAGTGGGTAGTTTTGTGCGATGGTAGGGTGTTAGGCTATTATGGACCTTGGGTGTTACCATGAGGTGCATTATTTTGGAGTTGAGCACACAGCAATTATTTGTTGGAAGAGCTCCCATCATTTGTGCACATACTAACTAATAAGGGCATTGGCATTTTTTACACAGCATGCACAGGCTGTGCATACACACCGCATGTTAAATGCACAACCTTAGTGTATATAGAGAGAGAGATCATCAGATCCATCGCTCCAATTACGTGTAGGTTGTACATATAACATGGGGTATGCAACAGCCTGTGTACCTTCAGATAGGAAGGGAAAGGAAAGGATAGATGATGGATGGAAAGAAGGGGGAAGCCTCTCCTAACAGTTGTATGCATCCCATCTTTTGTACAATACTATGTGATGTCACAGAGTATTCATGCTGTGTGATAGATGAATTTAGTTCTCTAAGATTCTGCAGAATTTCTCATTTACTCGTAGCGTCAGCTTACTGCACAAACATGCAGTGTAACATTATTCATACCTGTCTGGACTCGGCTCATGGGAAATGCATATCGTGCAAAGGAAATACATTATAGGGCTTAATTTATTCATTGTCTAGTCTGAGGACCGGACCAAACAAACAAAACGATGGTCCTCACGTACGCAGTCCACTTTAAAACGTACTATGATTCATTGTATGTGAACAGGTTAGATGGAGGCAAGCATGTATAAAGGTACGAATGCTAACTAAGCATTATCGCATACTGTATAATGCTGCATGGAACAAGTCGTTTCCTTGCTTCTAAAATTTGAAGGACCAATCAGAATGCCATCTCACTCCTAACCCCCATCACTGCTTCACCTTTGTCGCCATCCAGGTACTAACATTTTGGGGATTAAAAAAATAACAAGTCACTGCAAACACACGCAGCATCGCGCCCAACTGTCTTCATCAGCGCTCAGCGTCAGTATTCTTGCGGAGTGACGTCACAACGAATAGCATATTGATTTGGAGCTTGAAATTTTAGAAGGACAACTTCGTGCGACTTCCACCGTACGTGCAAGCGGGCAAACTTAAGCTCGGTGTAGTCACTAAGAGAGCAGCGGCGACAGCTGGTGTACTATTAGTATAGCTCATGTTCGTTTTCCAATTCAACAATATTTAGACTTGGAATGCTAACTTGTGACTCGAAATTCAAGAACGATACCATTGCAATGCGTACACGTACAATTTTGACGTTTAGTATGACTGTGTTACGCAGCTTTATACTATTGCGATTTCAACATTTATTTCTATTATGATTACATACATTTCCAATCCTTGGTCTTGTTTTTACTACAAAAGCAGCAGTGCTGTTGAGATTAAGTGCTGTAAGATCGAGGATGCGGTTACAAAGTTCTAAACTTTGTACAACTCGCTATGAGGAATCTAAAAATCCAGACACTTACGCTTAAAGAAAGAAAATAAAGCTGCTGTTGATTTGGTCAATTGTCTTTACCATACAACGTTGCTTACGAATCCACGATACAGTCGAGTGCCGATCCAAGTGACACATTAAACTTCTATTGGTTCAAATAGACACCCTGTTCTCTTGAAAGCTGGATTCATACGCTGACGTAAGCTGCTGAGCATTCCTTGCGCATTGTTTACGGAGATTATCGTATTCGATTATTCGTTGCAATATATAAGATCCGTTCATCGGCTGTTTTTGTGAGTCAAAAATAATCAGCTTGAGGACAATGAAATGTCTCAAACGTGGCGCACGCTGGTACACAAGCAACAGAAGCATAATCTGGATGGGGCCTCCCCCGAACTGTGCGTCAGTCTCTTGTCGCACAAGCTTATCTTCAGTAGCCTCTGTCACAAACTGCACACCGTGGACGAGGAATGGATGGACCAATTCGTGGCTCATGGCGGGCTGACGGCGCTCTTCGACGCCCTCGAGGCAATGGGGATAGGAGGCGTGCTCGGCATCCAGGAAGCCTGGATGCAACTCGAATGCGTGGCTTGCATCAAGGCCGTGATGAACAGCGAATACGGGCTTGTCTTCGTTATTAAATCCAAGGACTTCATGCACAGGCTTGCAGAAGGTACTACAGTGTTTAACACACGACAGTGCCGGATACCTACCTTCTCCTTGTAAATCAATATAGCATTGAACACAAATAACGGGCTCATGAAAACGCAAATATTCCAGCTGCTTAGCGCTCTTTGCTTGTTCTCGGACGAAGGCAACGAAGCGGTGCTAGAAGCCCTCCAAAATTATAAGGTAAAAAAAAAAAAGGTGAAAATGGGTGTGACTACATTCGACTCTTTAGCGAAAGAGAGGGCTTCGCTATCGATTCAGCTTGCTTTTGCAAGAGCTGAGATCAGCAGAGACGGCAGAATACTCGGCCTGCGTTCTCGCATTGATCAACTGCTTGCTTAAAGCAAGTGAGGATCTGAAAAATCGCTGTAGACTACGGAACGAATTTAATGGTAAGCGTTTAAGATTAGACAAATGTTTGGTTCTATTTTTTTTAAGGCGGCTTAAGACTTCAGTGATGCAGCGGTTAGTCGCCAACCATCAAACTAGATGGTACGGTTGGCTTGATCGCGTCCATGACCGTGACAAACGTTTGTTAAATTCGCCAATCGGTCGGATTATTCTGATCTTTTAGTCATGTCAAAAATGTTGACGGTCTGCCAGGAAAGTAATCACAATTTCGTGCCCAGACCAATATTATATTATTCAGTCGACAGCATTCTAATGACTTAATAAATACAACAGACGTTCAAGTTGGTAGTGTGTGAATGAAAACTGAAATGTGAACAATGACAGTTCAGTGCTTTTTGCTTTTGGAGTGCGTATTTTAAGACGTAGTTGGTCCCTCCAATAACTAGCACAGTGTATCTGAGGTCACACCATGTCTTTTGAGCATGTGTTCAACTGTCTTTCACGAGACCAGACTATCTAGGTTGTTTATCCATCAGGCATAATGAGATGAGGGATTTAATGTCTTATGTCCTGGGCATCATCCCAGGGGTACCTAGATGTACAGTTTTGTAACTGTGCACCAGAAATGACATACATGTTTGTCATGCATTTTTAGCTCTGGGAGTGCCTGGGATGACGCGCAGGACATTATAGCCAGATTTCATTTGCCACAGTGGTTGTACTTGCCCATCACGTTAACTTCTAGGCAAATCTAGAGTATCATATATAATGATTTGGTTGCTGACAGACTGAAGTGGCAGCTGGAAGTTTTTGGAACTCATTTTTTACGTCTGTGTTCACTCCTTATTTCATTGAATTCAATCCTAAAAATAATAAAAATGATGTAAACAAGAGTGGAAAATCACCCAGAAAGTTTTAGAGGTGAGCATGTCACCTTCAGACTATTTTCAATGTCACTCTGCATGGGCACAATTGCAAATACAAAGGATTGCTTCCTTCCTTGTCTAGTACACACCGTTAATGGCTTACATACGTACTCGAATTTTTCTCTTTTGCATTCAGCCCTATATGTGCAATAGGATTATTTCACCCTATCCATCATCACATAGCAGAATTGCGGAGGCATGGACTTAGTTTTGCTGACAGCAGATATCACCTTATAAGGATATGATATGAATGTATGCTCAACTCAATTGACTACCTTTGATGCCAGCAATTATTCACACTGCCAAGTTGTTAACTTCAAATGGTGCCTTCTTTCCCATCACAGCACTGGGTCTTCAAGATATCTTGGCTTCTGCAAGGTTAGGAAAATAATTTCAAAACTTCTCATGAGCAAAATGACTCAGCCATCCCACCCCTCATTCCCACCCCTCCCCTCTCTTGCCCTTACCCCCTACCCCTCAAATCCCACCCCTCCTCCATCCCTACCCCCAAATCACATCCCTCCCTCTCTTGCCCTTCCCTCCCTACCCTTCAAATCACACTCCTCCCCTCTCTTGCCCTTCCCTCCCTACCCCTCAAATCACATCCCTCCCCTCTCTTGCCCTTCCCTCCCTACCCCTCAAATCACATCCCTCCCCTCTCTTGCCCTTCTCTCCCTACCCCTCAAATCACACTTCTCCCCTCTCTTGCCCTTCCCTCCCTACCCCTCAAATCACATCCCTCCCCTCTCTTGCCCTTCCCTCCCTACCCCTCAAATCACACTTCTCCCCTCTCTTGCCCTTCTCTCCCTACCCCTCAAATCACACTTCTCCCCTCTCTTGCCCTTCCCTCCCTACCCCTCAAATAACACCCCTCCTTTGTTCTCTTTTCCCATTCCTTGGATCTTCTTCTACAGGTTCACAGCTGATGAAGCACTTTCAACACAGGTGAATGTATTTGAAGAGAGCCTCGCTGAAGACAACCAATTGATGGAAATGCCAGGTGCAGTGGATATAAACAACCATGAAGACATGTTCAGAGTGGTGTTTGAAAAGGCAAGCGACTCCTACTAGTGTTATGTTTTTTATACTGTTTGAATCCTTAAGGTCTGCAACACTTCGAACGCTGAAGCCTTTCTGAGCATATTACAGAATCTCCTACTCATTGAGAGAGACTCAGCCAAAGGAGAAGCCATTTGGAAGACTTTAGAACAGTTTGTGGAGCATGCAGCAACATTGGACACAATAGACGAGGACAAAGTGAGCAAGGTTATGGTAGAAGGATACGAAAATTTGAGAACTGCTCTGCTGCACGAAGAGAATCGCAAGCGGATCCCTGGAACAGGGCCCGTTGCTGTTTCTCCTCTCTCTTCAGGAGTCCACTCCCCTTGTCCACCTCCACCTCCACCACCTCCACCTGCTCTAGGAGGGATGCCACCACCTCCACCTCCACCTCCACCACCTCCACCTGCTCTAGGAGGGATGCCACCACCTCCACCTCCACCGCCACCACCTCCACCTGCTCTAGGAGGGATGCCAACACCTCCACCTCCACCTCCACCAGGGGGAATGCCTTTCCCACCTCCACCTCCACCAGGGGGAACACCTTTTCCACCTCCACCTCCACCTCCACCAGGGGGAATGCCTTTCCCACCTCCACCTCCACCTCCACCTCCACCAGGGGGAATGCCTTTCCCACCTCCACCTCCACCTCCACCTCCACCAGGGGGAATGCCTTTCCCACCTCCACCTCCACCTCCACCAGGGGGAATGCCTTTCCCACCTCCATCTCCACCTCCACCTCACCTATCATTAGCAACAACCCCTTATCCACCACCTCCATCTACAACTTTAGGACCTGTTCCCCCTCACCCTCCTTTTCACCCTTTCAAAAACACGCACCATAACTCCTTACCCCCAATGGGATCAGACTTCCCTGACTTCGCTACTCTGCCACACAGTTCAAGCCTCCTTGAAATGGCTCGAAGACATAAACCTCAGAAGCAAATGCGCAAAGTGAATTGGACCAAAGTGCCCAAAAACGCAGCCCTAACCTCAAACTCTGTCTGGCAAAGATGTGGTAACACAGCACGCCAAGTCATCAAAGTAGATATTGGACAGTTGGAGGAGCTGTTCTGTAGGGAAGAAGTCACCAAGAAGCCGTGCGACAATGGAAAGGAACAAGCCAAGCCAACTGTTGTGAGTCCATAACACTTCTCTGTGTAAAAGCATTCCTCCCATGTGTAACTGTGCCTCATGTGCACATGCATATGCGCACACCTGCTGTACACATCACATGCAAATTCAATGCATACACATACAAACACACGTGTGCATACGTCACCCATCATATCACACTGCCATACACACACACACACACACACACACACATATATACAAATTCATACCAGGTTACCTTACTTGATCAAAAAACAAGTCTCAATGTTAACATTTTCTTGAAGCAGTTCAAAAGGTACTCCACAAAACCATCTGTTCTATTATTTAACCCCTTACCTAATGTTGTTCAGTTCCGGTGAAGCTGTTGTGGAAACCATTCAAAAGGGAGATGTTTCTTCTATAACCAGTGACCAACTCAAAGCACTGGAAAAATTCCTACCTGACTCTACAACAGTGAGTGTCTGCAATGCACATGTGAGGACTTAGCTCCACCCTCTTCCAATTCACAAAGGTGGAAATGATTCATTCATACAAAGGAGACATGTCTTTGCTGGGCACGGCAGAAATATTCCTGTTAAAGTTGCTTGAAGTGAAACAGTAGGTTATGTTGGTGAAGTGGTTGCTGGTGTGGCCATAGGCTGGGAACAGTCGCCATCATGCCTCTGCTATCCTCTTCCCCTTGAACACAGGTACCCTCTGAGAATTGAGGCCATGCAGATGCAGTTGGAATTCAAAGAGAAGGCTCAAGACCTGAAGTCTTCAATTGAGAATCTCATTTTAGCCATTGATGGTAAAAGTGGCTGCTATTGTATTGATAACCCTTCTTATCGTAGCTCTTTCTGTCCCCCCCCCCCCCCCCCCCACTCTCTCCTTCCTCTCTCTCTCCTTAAGAGTTAATGTCTTGTGATAGTCTGCCAGATATTTTGTATGTGGTTTTGGTCGTCGGAAACATCATCAATGGGGTATGTTAGATGGACCAGAGTTATTCAACATGTGCAATTGAAATATATTTCAGTCCAAACAACAAAATTGTGTTGGACCTAAATAAGTTTCCATTACACATTTTGTATAGTTATGCATGGTCAATCTTGACCACTCCTTGTGACCCCATCCACTTGACCACACCTCTTGCCCACCCTTTTCAGGGTGGAAGTGCAGGTGATGCTTACGGTTTTACACTTTCATCACTGGACAAGCTGAAGGATACTCGAGCCAACAAGCCACAAATGACACTCCTGCACTACATCACTGAGCTGTGTGAGAGGGAGAAGAGTAGCATGCTTGATCTAGAGCCACGTCTCCCCCATCTTGAAGCTGCTACCAAGTAGGTTAAAAATACAGGGCATCCTGCAAGCAAAGGGAAATTGAAATGAATTGATACTTATTCTATGGACATTAGAAGTGGGCTCATTGTAATACCTACAGATTATCGCATGACCAAATGGCTGAACAACTCAAAGAACTAGATGATAAGTTCAAGGCGCTGCAAAAGAAAGCGAAAAAGGCGCCTGATGATCTAAAGGAGCACCTAAAAGCACTTCTGGAGGTGCAGTGCTCCAGATAAAGTCCATATTTCATTGTTACATGCACTATATCTCTTTCTAGACCACACATGATGCAGTGGAAAGTCTAACGGCTGCCTTACATATAGCCGAGAAAAAAATTCAGGCTATGGAGGCATACTTCTGCGAGGATGGAAAGAAGGTGAAAGTGGAAGACATCATGAAGCAGATTCTAACCTTTGTCAAGCAACTGAACGTAGTGATGAAGGTGTGTGTCCTTGTTTCTGCCTCTACTTGTTTCTCTTGGCACACATGTAGTCATACAACTTTACTGATGTGTAGATATGTGTGTGTGCTGCATGATGCATGTGGTGTGTTGTGTGTCATATAAATGTCATGTACACATGATGTGTACACATGTGATGATCCAAAAGTGGTTTTCCCATCCCTATAGGAAAACAAGCAGAAAGCAGAGAGAGAAGAGAAGAAGAGGAAGAGGGAGGAAGCCAACAGAGCTAACAATTCAAAGGCACCATCTGCAGCATCACTACCAAATACCCAACAAGGGAACATTATTGATAATCTTTTGAATGAGATTAGAGAAGGGGCTACCTTACGAAAAGTTAGTGTTCGTGTTCGTAGACCGTCTCGATTATCTCGAGATGACCTGGTGAAAATTCAACTCATGACAGCCCAAGCCATTCCACCTAACAAAGTGCTAAGTCCTATTCCACCACTCAGCATAGAAGAAATACCTTTGCCTGAAACTGGGGACAAGGCAGCTGCTGAACCTAACCTCTTGCAATGCACCCAGGAGACAAACAAGGCTGAATCAGCAAAACCATCCAAGAAGGAAGAGCCATCAGCTGAGGAGCACACACTTGATTGTGAGATCACTAGCAAAACTCACTTAGGGGGGAATGATGCTAAAGTGGAAAGTACCCTTGTGATAGCTCCTCAAGGAAATGATGATGGTGATAATCTAGAGAAAGGAATCCAGGAATGCCCACCTCCTGGTATGATGCAAACCACTTCGAATGGTTTTAAAACCCAAGTGCAGGTGATAGAGACCACCAACGAACCATTCTGTTTGGAACATGAGAAACCAATTGAAAAAAACAACATTTTCAAAGCCAACTGAACCTGATCTAATTATCTCTTCAGGAATCATTATTGAACCAATAGACACCAGTGTGGCAATACCTGAAGAGCCTGCCCTCAAGCTCAAGGGAGAGGTCCCCCAAGAAAATCCTGATCTGATCATCACAGATCCCACAGAGTTTTCAGTGTCAGTCCACACATCCAAAGATGGTCATAACCATCATAGCCGCACACCAGTACACATTGGACTGGGACTTGCTATCCCATTGATGCTAATTGCCGTGCCAAGTGCAGCGATCCAGTTATCTGGTGGTTCAGAAAGATTGATCGAGAAGAGAAGTCGTAAGCACAGCTTTCAATTTACATCTCGTCGTTCATCTTTATTACGAAGGCACTCCATTCAGCACCAATCTTCCAAGCCATCACAACGAAAGACATCCGTTCAGTAGTAACCTCCATCCCAAAAGAACAGTGTATTTTGATACATTGCAATTTTTAAATCGTACATTCTAGCAAGTGAGCATTGTCACTAAATACTCAATTTCTTGTTTCAAAATTTATGTGCATTTTGTTTAAATATATTACTATACAACCGATCAACTAACTTTTCTCTGCTAATGGTTATTAACTTACATTAGGCAGATTATGATGGCCCCAATATAATTGGACAAAATCCAACAATGTGTGTGCGCAATAGGTGAATTGTGTTTTGTACGACACAGGGAGGGTATAATAAAATAAATTGATAACACATTGAAAATAATTTCAACACCAGTACGTCATGGTAGCTTTATTCTTTGCTAAAGGAACTTACATTATTAGGCAGATGATGATGGCTGCGATATAATTGGGCAAAATCCAACAATGTGTGGGTGTGCCATAGGTGAATTGTGCTTTGTACGACACAGGGAGAGATATAATACAATAGAACTGAGTGAAAATTACTTCATGGTAGTTTTATTGAGTAATTCTCTGTAAATTCTATGAACACAATGCATTACGACTTTAAGCTACCATAAACTATATAATTTTGCTTACAAATAAAATTAATTGTAGCAAAATAAAGTATAAAAAGTACTTGAAATTGTTGCAGTGAAAACGGACTACCACATCTTTTTCAAGATTTCATTTGTCATAGAAGTCTGAAATGTCAGCAATTCTTATCTCCAGAAAATTATAACCATTTTTAAAATACATAAACCCTATAAGTTGGTGTCCGTTAAATAAATGCTTTTATCCAACTTCTGGAATTAGTTACATAAAACGATCGTACGTAATTGTAGCAATTAAAGTAGAAAGGGTCGTTTCTGAGCAGTTACTCCCACGTGATAGTATGGAGACTTGTTTGTTGATTCTACTGACGATCCGTACAATTGGAAAGATGAATCTGAATCGGCCGATGATGACGATGACAGTGAGGAGAAGAGCAGTGGTGCAAATGCTAAGATGCCTGAAGATTGGGGACCAGCTGGTGCCAGGCATGTGCCCAAGATCGTCGCCAACATAAAAGGCGGTAGGGCTCAATTGCACTTATCGAAGATCTGGTTTAAAAATGAATCACTGCGCAAGCTCCTCAACGGAGTCCATGACGCTTTGCCGACTGAACGTGTGTCAGCAAAGGAGATGCTGGGCTCCATCCATGTGGAACTGTACCTTTGCATTTAGCGCGCAGCCTGAAGAGTTTTATGATTCCAGCCCGGAGGCTTAAGCATTACATCCAGCAGCAGAGAAGTGCATCATCCCTCACAAAGGTGTACAAGGAAATCCTCCAGGTTTGTCAAAGAGAAGCGAAAGATTACTGGTGCAGCTGGTCGTGATTTGGCCGATGTGTGGGCCCGTGTATGCATGTTCACAACCAAGTATTTATTATTACTAGCTAGTGCAGGACCAGTGTAGGGGGGATGGGGAGGCGGAGTAGTCCCGTACCCAGACCCCACATACGCCACAGCTGCGGGTGGATTACATCACGTTCTGTACGGAACGTGGCGGTGATGTAATCCACCCGGAGCTGTGACGTATGGGGTCTGGGTACGAGACTAGGGCGGGGTGTCTGCCTATCGCATTTCTCGATAGTGGATTTATATACGCATGCACTGTATGAAGCGCTATAACATCAGTTCCCACTGGGCAAGCTTTGTTACTCAAGGGATAACGAGTAACGAGTGTAGTTGTCACGTACACGACCCACGCGTTTTATTGGCATAATTTTATTCCATCCGTAATTTCAGTTGCGTGCAAAAAGCATTGGGCTAGTTTCCATGGCTTGCTTTTCACGGAACACAACTACCTTTTGCTGTCCTATAACCCTTATTGATGTTTGAGCTAACAAAAAAGTAGTACTTCGCGTCTGTGCGTGCTGGGTCAAACATTGTATCCATTATTTTATCCAATTTTATCACTGCAAGAAGTTGTAGGGCACTGAATTTTTAATGGACATACATATTTTAATGCAAGCATTATGTTTCTATTGCTTACTGAATATTGCCCTTTGCGTGTCAACAATCACACTTGTAGTTCAGAATATTAGTACTTTTAATAATTCACATCTCTACGATATAATTTGCAGATTAAATAACTGTGCACTTAAATTTTTAACATGAAAAAAGTCAGTTATGTTAGATTGTTCTGATTTATGATACAACTTAGTTATTTCATAAATACTATTTAGCTATAATAGCATAATCAAACAATGAAAATCAAAAGGATTTGACTACCATTGCAGGGTTAAAAGTGACTAAACAAGATCTTTAAATTATCTATCAGCATCAAATAAGAGTTTAGTGCTGTGTTCAATGCAACTCATATTAACACGTCTATGTATAGGCGTATCATGTGACATGATTCCTCGTGCCCGGACAACTTTTCTCGTACCCCGACCACGTGTAGGTACAAGCTAAGGATGGAGTCGTCTTACTTGAGCTCTCTGGATTATTTAGCGCGAAAACGGTACCTTTTGAAGCTGCAGATCGATGGTGAAGTGTTTCCCGACCCCTATTGCATTGATGAGAAGGAATGGATTAATGACGTTACTACCTGGCCAGATTTACAGTTTGGCGACATTTATACTTATCTCATTGATACGAAGGGAACATACACACAAGAAACTTTGAAAGCTTACAAGTCACTTGAAGCATACAACTATTTTTACAACGGCTATGTTCAAACAGTTTTGTCGTATGAACTTAACCGATACGCGTGTCTTAAGGCAAAGGTAAACCCAAGTCAGAAGGCACCAGACCATGGCTACGAAGCATGGGTTATTTTGTCCAAACAAAATGTCTCCGTAATAACAGCACATTGTAAATGCATGGCGGGGTAAGTTCATAGTATTCTGGATGTACTTGCAACAACTCATGTGCTGTTTCCTTCCCAATGCATTTAATTTTGTGCAGATTAGGTGAAGTTTGCAGCCATGTTGCTGCTTTATTGTTTAAAATTGAAGCTGCTTGCAAATTGGGGTATAATAAACCATCGTGTACCTCCCTTCCTTGTGAGTGGAATAAGTCATTTGTGGACAATGTAAGCAGCAAAATGTATAAAAGAATAGTTTCATACAATTAATACATATATGGTTCTTCCTGCATGCAGGTAGATCCTTCTGAAGTGATCGACATTCAATTTGTGCAACCTGTTCATACAGGTTTGGGGAAAAATTCATCAAAAGATTTTAATGCATTGTCATTGAAGATGAGTAGTGAATTTGCAACTGGTCCTCATGAAAGCCCTCATATAAAGACAGATATCTTATTAAGTACAATTCACAAAGTTGCTCCAAATTCAAGTCTATTCACAATTGTATCCTTCCCTTCAGTAGCAGTTGAATGTACCTCTAGAGCTGACACAATGTCTCCTGCTATTGCTGCTGTTACAGCAACTAGGCATGATCAAAGCACCATTCCACTATCTCGTCTTCCTTTGCCATTGACAGCACTGTATGATGAAAAGTATAAATGCTTAAAAAGTGAGCAGTTACTTATAAAGGCTAGAGAAGTTTTTCAAGGCATAACAATATCTGAGAGCGCATGCGAACATATTGAGTTGCAGACATGCAAACAAAGAGAATGTAGGGAGTGGCATGAGCAACGTAAAGGGCGGATTACTGCATCTTCATTCCATGAAATTCTTGTCTTCAAAAGTAATGGAAATCCACAAAATATAATTAGAGCACTACTTGTAGAGAAAGACTTGAGTTTTGTTCCTGCTATTAAGTGGGGTATTGAACATGAGGAGACTGCGAAGCAACAGTATACAATTCAAATGCAACACTCACACGAAGGATTTAAATATGATCCTGCTGGGTTTGTAATAAATCCCCTTTACCCGCATTTAGGTGCAAGCCCTGATGGCTTTATAGAATGTAAATGCTGTGGAAGAGGGTTATTAGAGGTGAAATGCCCACTGTCATACAAAGACATTAATCCTCAAGAACTAAAATTGATGAAGCTTTCATGTATTGGTGACAGTGGGCTTAAAAAAAAACACAAGTACTATACACAAGTGCAGGGGCAACTTGGGATATGCAGTAGCAGGAACTTTTGTGACTTTGTAGTCTGGACTCAGAAAGGTTTATATGTGGAAAGGATATACAAGAACCTTCCATTTGTAGAACAGCTTGTTAAGAAGCTGACCACATTCTATGTTGAGTGTTTGCTGCCAGAAATTATGACTCAAAACATTTTGGATGCTGAGTGTTCTAAGAACCCCCAGAATTCAGAAACCCTGCAGCCTGCACAAAGCAATTCGGATACATACTGCTTTTGTAAAAAGAAAGAATATGGAAAAATGATCCAGTGTGACAATCCAAGTTGCAAATTTGTTTGGTTTCATTATGCTTGTGTAGGAATCAAAAGAGCTCCTAAAGGAAATTGGTACTGTTTTGAATGTCAGCTAAAGAAATGACAAGCATACATGTACATGTACATATAGGACTATACCCAAGTGCATGAAATATTTGATGAGATGTACAATATTTGATGAATGTCATTGGACCAAGGGAGGATTAAGGTTACATAAGGCAGCACATACAATAAGAATCTTGTCAATTGTTGAAAAATGGGTATCCTTAGATGTTTTAATCATAGAAATAGGTAGTCTCAACTGAAGAAGCTTGAAGTGTTTCAACCTTCCTATTGCTCGCTCAACATGAATTCGTACTCGAGATAATGACCTACTGACTTCAACTTCATTTTGGGATAACTGATCTTTACCTTTGGTAAAGGAAGGCAAGGCAAGAGAAGCCCCATGCAAAGCCAAATCATCAGTAATGTTAAAGCCTCTGTCAGCTAGTACTAGATCTCCTGGGATAAGGTATTTATAGAAACCGCAGTTGGCTGTCAAATACTTATCTGAAACTCGTCCACCCCAACACTTAGATAAGAAAATTATTGCTCCTGTTGGACTGATAGCCATCAAAAACTTCACAGTATTGTGATGTTTGTATTGAGAATATGTCTGAGCTCTAGCCAACAATGAGGATGGTCGCTCCAGAAATATTTCTGAGCAATCTATTATACAAGTAGCATGAGAATACATTGGCTTGAAGCAATCAGGCAGTGTTTGTCGAATTTTTGTTCGATCTGGCCAACATATCAGACGATGCAGTTCTCTAGACATAACATCTATCCAACGATGAAATATTTTACTAACTGAAGAAACAGCAATTCTAAATCGATAAGATAAGTCTTCGTGAGGCATTGCTAGTCGCAATTTCATACAAACCAAAAGCAATTCATCCCCATGTGACAGCTTGCAAGTATCATTTTTCATAGCCATTAATGGATTCAAAAGAGTCAAAATTGTCTCCAACATTTTGTAGGAACGGAGTGAGGTATAGAAGTGTGTTTGGGAATCATCACCTTTAAGCATTTCAAATGGGCTTGATGTGGAGAGAAACCTACTATCCATTCCTGCATCAGTATTTATGGTTTTCTCTTCTACTTGCACATGCTGTGTAAAATGCCTGTGCTCTGCACATTCTATAATAACACTGCTGTGTTCACTCTCTTCTTGGACATATCTCCTGCAGTAGCAGTGGTCTTCTTGTGTGTTAACACCTTTGTCCTTAAGTTCTACATCTGTGTTCATAGCCTCATCTTTCATTTGTATCTCTGTATTCACCCCCTTGTCTTCACATTGAATACCTTCAAATTCTATCCTTTCTTCTTCATGGCAGTACATATCATCATCATCTAAAGTATTATGCGACGATGATGAAACAAGTTTTTCAGTGCATGCTATGTTAATAATAGCTATTAAAAGCAACTCTGAGAGCACTCACCAGATACTTGAGTTGTGGCATCTTTCTGGTCTCTCTCCTCAATAGACGAGCTAAGACTCATAGAGCGTGGACGCTTATAGCGGCGGCCAAGTTGGAATCTTCGTGGCATGGCTGCATAATCATGTAAGGGCAAACTGTGAAACTTAGTTGCATCAACTGATCAACACAACATCATGTGAACGTAATTTATATCTATTAACACCCGCCGAGCACCTATGTGTATTTGGGTTGTTTGGTTTACGTCCTTCTTGTTCAGTGTCTGGACCAGAAGGATTACAGCCAAAGCCATCTAATTGCACACTCTTGATTAGTTAATAGAGGATGTACAAAAGGCTGAAGCGAAATGTATCCATTAACACCCACGATATGGCGAAGAATTTTTAGGCATCGTTTTTCACAGATAATAACTTTACCATGGATCGCCAAAGGGATTACAAGATTGTTTTCGATATAGCAACCTACGCTTACGCAGAAAGTATCATCGCTCATAATCAGTCGATGGAAACAATGAGTCAGTACCAACCTTACGTTAAAGTTTCGTACCGTAGAGTTGACCGTAGCTTGCTCTAGAACAATTCACAGCTTTCAACCTTCAGAAACACTGTAGTCACGTGAGCGTGCGTGTGATAATTAAAATATTCATGTCCATTGGAAAAGGGTCTATAGGATTTGACCCCGACTATGAAGTCATTAAAAAAACGCGACCCGTCTGTAACAACACTCCCGACGATCGGATCGTGTAGCTTGTTTTAGCAATCGATCTAGAAGTCAAAAATGAGTAGTTTCGTTTTTGTTTCATGTCGCAGAACTGCGTGGTTGTAGAGAACAAGAGTGTACTGCCCGTTCTCGTACCCAGTCTCGGAACAAGGGGCGGGTCGTCTTCTCCTCCTTCTTGGCAACGCATAACTCGGGACAGGAACACTTTTAAGCGATCAAAATTTCACCACTAGCTTCAGAATCGGATGGAGGACTCGCTTTTATATAAATAATCGATGTTATAATCTGATACATAATCGACTATCAGCCTATGTCTTGTATAATTAGACATTGGGTGTGAAAAAAAAAATTCAGAAAACAAGTAAATAAAAACATTCTCTACGAGAAAGTTGGTGGGATATAGGATTTGAAGGCAATTGGTGGTGTAAAAAGCAAGGAAACAAGGTCTTATCAGAAGGGAAAATGTAATAGTCCTATATTTAGCACACAAACAACATGTACGCCCTAGAAATGTGCTAAATATAGGACTATTACATTTTCCCTTCTGATAAGACCTTGTTTCCTTGCTTTTTACACCACCAATTGCCTTCAAATCCTATATTCCACCAACTTTCTCGTAGAGAATGTTTTTTACTTGTGCAAAATTTATACTTAGCTTGTTGAAAAAACCATTCACCACCCCTCCTCCCCCTTATCACACCACCTCATCACCATCCCCTCCTCCCTCTCATCACCATCCCCTCCTCCCCCTCATCACCACCCCCTCCTCCCCCTCATCACCACCCCCTCCTCCCCCTCATCACCACCCCCTCCTCCCCCTCATCACCACCACCCCTCCTCCCCCTCATCACCACCCCCTCCTCCCCCTCATCACCACCCCCTCCTCCCCTCATCACCACCTCCACTTCAGATAACAAGTTATAGTGTTCCTTATGATAGTGTACACTGTAAACCCACCTCCTCCCCCTTGATCCCCCTTCAAACACACACACACACACACACACACACACACACTATAACTACTGTACATGGAAAAAATCTTTCGTGCAAGAAATTGTTTGTGATGCGCACCATACACTTGTGAAACCAGAGAGGATACATTTAGAGCTTCTCTTCGATAAAGCTAGCTGCATAAGAGCAGGGAAAGGTTACAGATGGGTGAACGGATAAACAAACAGTATCATTTTTCTCTTCTAAAAAAAGGTTCAGAAGTGAACACAACATAGAGTTTTGTTTACCTTTTTACAGTGGCATGTATGTGCTAAATTACCAGACAGGACAATAAAACTAATTAATGCAATATCAATTTCGCTTCCTAAATAGGATAACACTCGAGCCCTTACCCACATCAATACTACCTCGCCACCTTCCCATCCATTCCCTCACATCCCACCCCCTCGCATCCCATCCCCTCACATCCCATCCCCTCACATCCCATCCCCCTCACATCCCACCTCCTCACATCCACCCCCTTGCATTCCCATCCCTCACATCCCACCCCCTCACATCCCACCCCCTCGCATCCCATCCCCTCACATCCCATCCCCTCACATCCCACCCCCTCGCATCCCACCCCCTCACATCCCATCCCCTCGCATCCCATCCCCTCACATCCCACCCCCTCACATCCACCCCCTCACATCCCACCCCCTCACATCCCACCCCCTCGCATCCCATCCCCTCACATCCCACCCCCTCACATCCCATCCCCTCGCATCCCATCCCCTCGCATCCCATCCCCTCGCATCCCATCCCCTCACATCCCACCCCCTCACATCCCATCCCCTCGCATCCCATCCCCTCGCATCCCATCCCCTCACATCCCACCCCCTCGCATCCCACCCCCTCACATCCCACCCCCTCACATCCCACCCCCCTCACACATCCACCCCAGTGATACCTGGTCTGCCTCAACCACCTTGCACTGATCAATCAACCTCTGTCCCCTCCAGCAATAATATAAGCCCCAACACTTCTACATCAGGAGGAAGCCATTTACTTTCAAAAATACCAATGCTTATAGGTCAATTTAATTGATTTACATATCACACAACACCAAGGTCTGTTGTGTATTCATTAGTATTAGTAAACAAATAAGTGGAATGATGGTGAAAATAATCAGTAATTTGAAACATCAAGCTCGGAAGATGCATGTAAGAGGTCAGTCACTGTATAATTCTACACCTTCATATATCACAGAATTCATATTTCCTTCAATGCTCTTGATGTACAGATCGGCAAGTGAGTTCATGAATCTGCACACAGGAGGAAAACAAAACAGTTCCATTGACAAAGAATACACAAGATGATTTAAAATGATAAGTAAATTAAATTATTTAGATCAAACACACAACATTTGACAATTTGCAACAGTCTTGAATTTTGATAACTAACAGAATTATGACATCAGCAAACAGAAATAAACTTCAATCTCTATATCACAAATTGCGCAGAGATCAATACCATGGTACTGACCTCAACCCTTGATGGCGCGGACAATACAACCACAACTGCCTCGGCAATGTCTTCAGGTTCCAGCGGCTGTACAAAGTATTACGACCACCACTCAAAATCAGGAATGTGCAATCTCTCACCACGTCCAGCAAGACCACTTACATCCTTGCAGTGTTTATCATACTCTTGTTTTGACTTCTCAATATCCTCCAATTTATGCATACGACCATAAAATTCAGTACGGGTAAGACCAGGAGAGATGGACTGGGGAGCAAAAATTCAGTAATTCTGCTGGTAATTGTCCAACTGCATAGACAATGAATGCCACACATTTTGCAAACAAAACGGATATGTCCAATAATAATAAATTAGATATACGCAAGTGGTACAATGAATAACATAATGACCAACTTACGATGCAGAATTAATTAAATTCGGGCCAAGACTTTTCACATAGATATGCATATGGGATCGTTTCCGTGAAAAGGGACCTAACGCATGTTTTTTTCAAGATTAAAATATTCTAGAAGTCTAAAATGTCCTCTACACATTGCTTACGCACTGAGAATCAGAGTATCTGTCATGGAGTTGTAAGGCTCTGAATTTTTAATTAGCCATACATTTGAATGTAAGCATTACATTTCTATTGTGCATACTCCCTTTTCGCAGAAACGATCTCATACGTGACATGCATAATATAATACAATCAATGACTTCCTGCATTACAAATGACACTTTCAACCTTCTCATGGCTACTTGAGTGCTTAAGGCATGTGCAAGTATAGAGTACATTCACGGTGTGTGCCAACTTACAGTAACTCTGATTCCAGAATCATCCTCTCTCAACTCCTGTCTTACTATTTCAGTCAAGGTTGTTATAGCATGCTTAGTCAAAGAGTAGAAATGGCCTTTCCTTAGAGGAGATATCTTGTGCCCAAGAACACTACAAACACAAGACATCAGCTTAGTATAAACTAAAAACATACATTTATAGCATCTAGGTAAGGGATCAAACGGTACCTATTGATTAGTATGATGTGTCCATCATCTACCTTCCTTTCCTTCATTTGTTTCACAGCCTCTCGAATACAGATACACGGTCCCAGAACATTGACCTGAATGAGCATGGCAAACAAACAAGAGTGGCAATATTCAACAAAGCTGTATTTCCTTATGCTAGTTACAAGGTGTAAATGAATAACCACTGAACCTTAGTCCAAAAATAGTCTTATACTCACGTGTCATAATTCCATGGTGCACTGCCTAGATAAATATATCAGAGTAGTTTTTGTACGCTGAGTGGCAGCAAGTTATAATCTCTCAATAATACTGCACACCTAAAGAACGTTTTACAAGTAAATATCAATAAAAAATGCTGTACAAGGTGCCCTACAAGGTGCCCTACCCCATACCCAGCTATTTAATTTTAGTCCATAGGAAGCAATCAAGGTGAAAAAAACAGTTAACACAATGGCTCATTAAAAACCAGTGAAACTATGAGACCATTCCAAATCAAGCAACAACACTGAACTGGAAAATCAAAGTTTTGAATACACTGGCAGATTATGATCATTATGATATGCAATAAAATGTATAATGAGTGATCACTTGAGTAAGGTTAATTCAGTGGTTAAACTTTAATCTTGGCAATTTTAGACAAAGCCGATTATATCAAGCCTTAAGTGGTATGTCCAAATTTAGCTACTCAACAGACAGATAGATTGCCGTTATTGAATACATCTTAGCAGTAATGCTCACACAGTCAAAGCCAACATTGGAAATGTTTTCTAGGTTTAAATTGAATTGGAATTCAACAAATCAAACTACATATACGCTCAATTTTTAAGGACTAGTTAGTGATGCCAATTTCTTAACAACCTTTTAGAATTTACCACATGTGCATCTTTCCTTCATTAAAACATACACAATGCAGTAAACAATCCACATGGTACAAAGACAACAGCACATCCCTAAGAAACCAACTGGCTAATTAAGGACTATGTCATTTGATAGCCACAGATCATGGGCTAAAGCTAAGGGCACCCCTGGTTGTGCAGCATAGCTGGGGTGCAGTGCATGCATCCGTACCCTCCTCACACACACACACACACACATCCACACACACACACACACATCCACACACATCCACACATCCACACACACATCCACACACACACATCCACACACACACATCCACACACACATCCACACACACACATCCCACACACACACATCCACACACACATCCACACACACCATCCACACACCACACACATCCACACCACATCCACACATCCACACACACATCCACACACACATCCCACACACACACATCCACACACCCACATCCACCCACAGTCCCCCCACACGCACATCCACACCACACATCCACACCCGCACACACACCTCCACACACCCATCCCACACCCCACATCCCACACACACACCCACCCCATCCCCCCCCCCCTCCCC